>JAHRHZ010000167.1:1494112-1513042 GCA_024137785.1 Ginglymostoma cirratum
TCCTGCTCCTATGATGCTGCTTGACCTGCTGTGTTCATCCAGCCCCATGCTTGTTATCTCGGATTCTCCAGCATCTGCAGTACCTTTTATCTCTGATATTATTATACAGTTCAGGAGCCAAGCTTTTGAGAGTTAGGACACTGCCACTGGGATGTACCACTGCTATTGCTTCAAAGTGTGCGATGATGAGGAATCTGTGGGCTTCGAAAGCACAACACTCATCGATCCTAGCATAATGACTGTCAATGAAATCTGAACCAATAAACCCAACGAATAAGCCAAGTCCCAGAGTTGAAGCCATCATCTATAATTAACGAAACTAGTTAAAATCATGGAGGAAAAGAAAAGAAAATTTATCGAATTGTGCAAAAATAGGCAGTAGGTCAGAAGACCAGACAAAATGTGTTTAAAAAACCAAGAAAGAGAAAGATATAATAATTAGTGTTCAAAAGAATCTAGCCAATAATATAAAAATAGATAATAAAAGACTCTTTTCGAAAAAAAGATTGAAGACTAAAAAATTTTAACAATGTGAGCATTGGCCTTGTACTGCATGAGACTCAAGAACTAATAATAGAAAATATGGAAAAGGCTGATGATTTGAATTGGTATTTTGGATCAGCCTTCCCTGTAAGGGATAGAAGTTCAATCAATGGACCAGCCATAAAATAAGAAAGGAAGCAATGAAAGAACTTCAAAGCATCTCAAACACCAGTTCAATAGCATTGAAGTAAAAGTGACATGTGAGATCAGTATTGCATTGTTTTAAATGTTCCAAGCCAGCTTTCTTTCATGGATGGTCTCATTTTATTAGAAGATCGTGAATGTTACTCATTCATTAAAAGAAGTTGGCAGAAAGTGGGAAGTCAGAGTGCAGTTTGATGAACAAGAGCCGACAAGATTTTCTCACTTGGAAAGTATGTTTGATCAATTTATTGGAAGCCTTTGAGTTGGTGACTTACTGTTGTGGTAAGAGTGAGAGTGGATGGTCAGGAATTTGATTTCAGAAGTCATTTCATAAAGTGCAGCATCATAATTTATTGCAGAAATTAAACACTCACGACGTAGGTGCTCACATTTTGGAATGGATAGATGATTGGTTGGCTACAGGAACAAATGTCAGGTTTTATCTTGTAGTTTTCCATGTACCACTGTGTAATGAGTGATTTGTGACAGGAATTGGAATACCAAACTGCTTTCAATGTGTATAAGTTAAGAGATGAACAGGCCAATAATGTAGTGGTGAAATTTGGTGCTGACTGAAAATAGATAATGTTGTGAAGAAGGTATAAAAATTCTCCAAAGAAATACAGATAGGTGATATGAATGGGCAAAGGAACGGAAAATAGAGTGTAATATGTGGAATCTGAGATAGTCAGATTTAGCTGGAAGAATAAAATAAGCAGCAGATTATCTAAATGCTGAGAGATTACAGAAACACGGAGAGGCAGATAGAGCTGAGTGACCTTGTACAAAAGGTTAATGATGCAATGTAATTCCAGTATGTCATTCTGGAATGATGTTAGAATATTATCTGCAAGGATTGTGTTCTTTTTTAACATTTTACATTTTTGAAAACTATCCTTGAAAGAGATAAAGAACTGTTCTGAAACATAGTGCTGGAAAGAGGATGCTGTGTAGGTTGAAAGGAACACACTTGGCAGCCACTGCAAGCATTGTGTAAACAATATTTTTAAACAAGCAGTAATTGAAGTTTGAGTTGCAGGTGATTCAGAGGTGTGTGGGCACAGAGAGACAACAAGAAGCTCATTGGTATCTAGACTAATGACCAATTATAAATTGTAGAGATCATTTGCCCACTAACAATGTCACAAGTGGTTCTCACATTGAAGCTGGGAAGAAGTTACAAAGAGACAGAAGTATTCAGTTCTTCTCCAGCTCAGAGAAGACTTTAATTCTCTATGATCCAAATTCATTTGAAATCTGAAGAAAACAAGTTTATATTACATGCAACAATGGCTGTAAGCTGTGATTTTAAGCTGATCAGGCAGGGGCTCAGGTGGATAGTTTTGAAACGTTGCTTAACATCATTGCCAGATTGGTTAGGTTTCACCATCTGGGGCCTTTACACTATGAAGTCACCATTTGAAATTATTTTAATTTATTTTGTTAATTTGTGATTCTTGCTGGTACTCTTCTTCACCTGAGATTTTTGAATGTGTAAGTTGTGATCAAGAAAAGCCGAGCTATAGCAGTGCATTACTGTCACAGAGAATGGTTTAACACACATTTCTGTAGCTTTTCTTTCTCCCTGACAGTTAATTTAGTGGCGATATTAATTCTGACCCATGGAAAATGTGGCCTTTTGACTTGTATTGCTTGCTACCTGTTGGCTCCGGCAATGGTAGATCTACTGTTTATTATCATACAGGTCATTACAGTGGTGAATCACATTATTATTTCCCATCGTCTTTCTTTCTCATTACACCTGTGTGTAGTGTTATTCATGCTCTGCGTTGTGCAACCATGGAACGTTCAGTCTGGTTCACCAGTAATTTCACCTTTAATTGATTTGTGGCTATTTGTTGTCAGGGTCTATGGGTAAAGTATTGCACAGAGAACCACAGCTGTGGTTCTAGCAACAACCAGCGGTCTCCTCTGTTTGAAAAACTGACCTCACTATTGTATACTGGAACCTCGAGATGTGATAGACAATGTGCCATGGCTCTGTTATGTAAAACCAAGCTGTTATACCGACCCTGAATGGGTGTTATTTAATTATTTTGATGAGATTTCAACTCCATTGCTCCCACTTATTTTAATTTTATTGCTGAATGCTCTAACCATTAGACATATATTAGTAAGTAGTCACATCAGGAAGAGACTGAGTCGTCAGAATACCAAAGATCATTTCAATGACAGAGAAATAGAGAGTAGGAGGAGGTCTGTGATTTTACTCTGCAGCATATCCAGCCATTTCATTTCTGTGGTTGGTGGGTGTTATAGGATTCTTACAATTTGGCGTTCCAGCTGTAAATAAAAGGGATTGTACCAATTCTGAATTTATATTATAAAGAGTCAGATTGATGCTACATAATTTGAGTTGCTGCACAAACACACTCATTTATGGAGTGACATAAGAACATAAGAATGAGGAACAGGAGTAGGCCATCTGGCCCCTCGAGCCTGCTCCACCATTTAATAAGATCATGGCTGATCTTTTTGAGACTCAGCTCCACTTACCCGCCCACTCACCATAACCCTTAATTCCTTTACTGTTCAAAAATTTATCTAGCCTTGCTTTAAAAACATTCAGTGAGGTAGCTTCAACCGCTTCACTGGGCAGAGAATTCAACAGATTCACGACCCTTTGGGTGAAGAAGTTCCTCCTGACCTCAGTCCTACATCTGCTTCCCTTTATTTTAAGGCGATGCTCTCTTGTCCTAGTTTCACCTGCTAGCGGAAACAACCTCCCTGCCTCCACTTTATCTATTCCTTTCATAATCTTATATGTCTCCATAAGATCTCCCCTCATTCTTCTGAATTCCAATGAGTATGATCCCAGTCTACTCAGTCTCTCCTCATGATCCAACCCTCTCAACTCTGGAATCAACCGAGTGAATCTCCTCTGCACACCCTCCAGTGCTAGTATATTTCTTCTCAAGCAAGGAGACCAAACTGTACACAGTACTCCAGGCGTGGTCTCACCCGGACCCGATACAGCTGCAGCATAGCCTCCCTGTTTTTAAACTCCATCCCTCGAGCAACAGCAGACAAAATTCCATTTGCCTTTTTAATTACCTGCTGCACCTGCAATCCCACCTTCAGCAATTCATGCACAAGGACACCTAAGTCCCTCTGCACAGCAGCGTGCTGCAATTTTTTACCATTTAAAACATAGTCATTTTTACTGTTATTCCTACAAAAATGGATGACCACACACTTATCAACATTGTACTCCATCTGCCAGACCTTTGCCCACTCACTTAGACTATCTGTATCCCTCTGCAGACTTTCAATGTCTTCTGCACACTTTGCTCTACCACTCGCCTTAGTGTCATCTGCAAATTTTGACACACTGCACTTAGTCCCCAACTCCAAATCATCTATGTAAGTTGTAAACAATTGCGGTCCCAACACTGATCCCTGAGGCACACCGCTGGCCACTGACTGCCAACCTGAAAAACACCCATTTACCCCTACTCTTTGTTTTCTACTAGTCAACCAATCCTCTATCCATGCCAATACATTACCTGTAATACTGTGCAACTTTATCTTATGTAGCAGCCTTTGGTGTGGCACCTTGTCAAATGCCTTCTGGAAATCCAGATACACCACATCCACAGGTTCCCCATTGTCCACCATGCAAGCAATGTCCTCAAAGAATTCCACCAAATTAGTTATACATGACCTACCCTTCATGAACCCATGCTGGGCGTTCTCAGTGGGACGATTTAAATCCAGATGTCTTGCTATTTCTTCCTTAATGATAGATTCAAGCATTTTCCCCACGACCGAAGTTAAGCTAACTGGCCTATAGTTACCTGCTTTTTGTCTACTTCCTTTTTTAAACAGTGGCGTCACATTGGCTGTTTTCAAATCTGCGGGAACCACTCCAGAGTCCAGTGAATTTAGGGAAATAATTACTAGTGCATTTACTATTTCCCCCATCACCTCTTTTAGTTCCCTGGGATGCATTTCATCAGGGCCAGGAGACATGTCTACCTTTAGCCCCATTAGCTTGCCCAGCACTCCTTAGTGATAATGATAGTTTCTAGGTCCTCACCTGCTATAAGCTTCTTGCCATTAGTTTTCGGCATGTTATTTGTGTCTTCCACTGCGAAGACCGACACAAAATAACTGTTTAATGTCTCGGCTGTTTCCTCCATGGAAATTATCGCGGATGCATTCTATGAACCCCTCCTCAAGGCAGCCATGACTGACCTGGTTTGACCCATCGATATATAGATTAAAATCCCCCATGATAATTGCTGTACCATTTTTACATGCATTAGCTATTTCTATGTTTATTGCCCACCCTACCACGATGTCATTATTTGGTGGCCTATAGACCACACCTATCAGTGACTTCTTCTCCCTGCTATTCCTAATTTCCACCCAAATGGATTCAATGTTTTGTTCAGTAGAACCTATATCATTTCTCACTACCGCCCTGATATCATCCTTAAAAATCAGAGCAACACCACCTCCCTTACCTTCCTGTCTGTCCTTCCGAACAGTTTGATACCCCTGGATATTTAACTCCCAGTCATGACCATCCTGCAACCATGTCTCTGTAATGGCCACTAAATCATACCCATTTGCCATGATTTGCACCGTCAGCTCATCCATTTTATTTCGAATGCTCTGAGCATTCAGATAAAGTGCCCTTATGCCAGTTTTTGAACCTTCTTTATGGGTCCTAATACCTCCATTACTAACAGCTCTTGAGTTCTCCTTCCCATTAACTTTTTTCCTAATTTTCAATGGAGTTGAAGCTTCCTCGTCACCTGGTAACCTGCTGCTTTGCCTTGTGTTAATTGTTTTTCTCCCTCGATGCTCACTTCTCCCTTCCCCCCTACTTACTAGTTTAAAGTCCTATTGACCACCCTATTTACCCTTTTCGCCAGAACACTGGACCCGGCCCTGTTCAGATGGAGTCCATCCCAGCGATGAAGATCCCTCCTGTCCCAGAACTGATGCCAGTGCCCCATAAAAAGGAAACTCTCTTTCCCACACCACTCTTTTAGCCAAGTGTTTACTTCCCTGATCCTCGCTTCCCTGTGCCAATTTGCACATGGCTCAGGCAGCAATCCAGAGATTATGACCCTTGAAGACCTGTTTTTTAATTTTGTTCCTAGCTTTTCATAATCCTGAAACAGGTTTTTTTCCCTCGTCCTGCCTATGTTGTTGGTACCTATGTGGACCACAACAACTGGATCCTCCCCCTCCCTCTCTAGTATCCTCTCAAGCTGGTCAGAGATGTCTTGCACCCTCGCAATGGGCAGGCAACACACCATGCGGGATTCTCTACCCTGCTTGCAAAGGATACTGTCTATCCCCCTGATGATGGAATCCCCTACAACTACAATCTGTTTTTTTTTCTCCCCGCTCTTGAATGGCCTCCTGGACCGTGGTGCCATGGTCAGTTGACTCATCCTTCCTGCAGCCCTGTTCCTCATCCATGCAGGGAGCAAGTGCCTCATACCTGTAGGACAACGTCAAGGGCTGTGGCTCCTGTGTTCCTGTCTGCAGGGTCCCTCTACCTGCATCACTCACAGTCACACACTGCTGTCCCTGCCCGCTGATCGAATTAACATTAGTTAATCTGCCAGGTGTGACTGCCTCCTGGAACACATTATCCAGATATTTCTCCGCTTCCCGGATGTGCCGCAGTGTTTGGAGTTCGGATTCCAGTTCATCAGTTTTGACTCAGTCCAATTTTCGAAAGCAGCTCACGAGTACAATGCAGTATCAAAACTTCAACTGATAAAGAAACACATCAACTGAGAGCAACCGAGAGACATATCCTAGAGCTT
The DNA here is from genome assembly GCA_024137785.1 of Ginglymostoma cirratum. Classification (NCBI taxonomy): domain Eukaryota; kingdom Metazoa; phylum Chordata; class Chondrichthyes; order Orectolobiformes; family Ginglymostomatidae; genus Ginglymostoma; species Ginglymostoma cirratum. Next base: position 1,500,613 of record JAHRHZ010000167.1, read on the forward strand.
TTGGTCCATTACTGTCAAATACATCGCAGATTCCCAGTTATATACATGACAAAGAACTGTGCAAAGCTATCAAAACGTTGGGGGCGACATGTCAACAATGCTGCCCTCATCCAGGCTTTCTATTACCTCGCCCAAAAATGCCGGCAACTTTGTTATACACGAATTCCACTTTGGAAATCCATGCTAAGTCTTTCTCATCAAGCTACCATTTTCTATGTATCTAACAATTCTATCTTAAATTATAGTTTTTATGTGTTTCAAGCGTCTGTTAACCTAATGGCCTGTAATTTCTGGTTTCATATTTGCAACCTTTCTTGAACAAGGCAGTTGCAATATTCCAGGCTTCTGAAACCTCCCCCACGTCTCGAGAAAATTGAATGTTTGTGTCCAGTACTCCTCCCACCTACTTTTTGTAAAACCATTCAATGCATCTCATCTGAAATATATTTCTTGTCACCTTTACACACAACGTTCTATCCAACACTGCTTTCTCATCAAATTTCGACCCTTCTTGGTACACCATGGCCTGGTTAGCATCTCCCTCTTTGATAAATGGTCGTCTTACACTTAATGCAACACGAAAACTAATGACCTTTGATACAATCAAAAGTAACAATTCAAATTAGACAAATTCTGAATCACACAAAGCATAAATCCAATTTAAATTCTGAAAACCAAGCCTACGAGAAGGAATAACTTAATGTTCTTGGAAAAGTGTAAATCTATCCTTAACCCAAACCCAGCTGTAAATTAAACCACTGTTCTAACTGTAACTGAAAATCTGACTTGATCCTAATGTTAATCCTAATATTAATTATAACCCTGTCCCTCAACTTAATGCTGAATTTGAAGGCTAAACCTTAACCGAACACTGAACCTGAACATCAATCAAATCACATTCCTAATTGTGATTTTATCCGAAATCCAAAATATAAAGCTCGTCCCAACTCCGTCCTGTCTCTCACGTTAATGATTATCTTTATCCAACTGACAATTCTAAATCTAAGCCAAACATTTTGTTGACTTGAACAGTACCCATGCAGAACTATCCCCCTAAATCTAGGTATTTTATCATGAATGCTCATTGGAACCCTAACCTACAATGGAAGTGCTAAACTTAGCTATTAATTAGCTTTCACCAAATGTTACCCTGAGTCTTCAGTGATCTACCTGTAAGCCTGGTTCTAACAGCAAAATTAGATTTTAGTACGGTGTATCCTCTGGTGAGGTACTGAATCAGTGCTATTTAGATTAACCCTGAGAATTTCTCTCATGCGACTGTCCCTTGTTTTGTGGGGAGTAGTGGGAGGGATGGCCAATGACAAATTACACACCCTGCTCCCCTCACTGCCACCCGAGGATCTGATTGTTTCATTGTCTCAGGGAACTACAATGTGTTGAACGTGGATCGTTGACAGGTGAATCACCTGAGGTGAGCTCCCTGTCTGTGGAACAATGATGAGGGCGTAAAAATCTGACGGTTCCAATGTAAAGCATTCTACATCGAATTGCTGGGGGATTTGGAGGAAGGAACAGTCAAAGAAATTGAAGGCAATCGAAGAGCTTTTTAGGTGAGTGGCCAAATGAATGTGAGATTTGACTTGAATGCCTGTGAGTCAGTTGTTGAAGCAACACTTATCCTTACGATAGTTAACATACTTACAATGGGATAGGGGCAGTTGAAAATTTAATGGTTGCCCTGATTCCACTGTGGTCATGTGAAGGGCTTAGTTCCAAGGCAGAAGTTCACTTGTCATTTCTATTGGTATGGACAAGAGCAGACCAGGTACCCCTCACTCCCCACCAAACCCTAAACTTGCACCCCTCCAACCCTAGCCATCAAAATGTATATAATGGTGATAACGTAGACCCTAACATTTATGTTTTTAAAAAGGCAAGTATAAAGCGCTGTGTCCAGGTGTGATTCTATTTGTCCACCATGAAGGTTCCATAAAAACACACTTTATTCATATAACACACTTAAAATAGAATAATAAAGGATTTAAAATTACTTTACCCTATTGAAACACTTAATAAGAGAATATATTATTTTACCACTCATCACCAATTAAGCAGCATCATGGAGGCAGCATGCAATAAACACACTCTTGGCCAAGGCAATTCACCAGTCCAATCATTATTCTCACATACTGTCTCTCTCCAGTACAGTAGAAAGAAACACGAAAACAAACAATCTGCCCCTTTTTGATTTCTAAGAGGAAGCCTCTCTGTCTGAGCCCTCACTCTAGCAACAGAGAACTCAAGCTTTAAGCTCCAGCAGGCAGCAGAAACCACCAGAGATAGTAAGAACTGCAGATGCTAGAGTGAGAGATGACACAGCGTGGAGCTGGAGGAACACAGCAGGCCAGTCAACATCAGGAGAGCAGGAAAGTTGACTTTTTGGGTAGGGACCCTTCTTCAGTCATCAGGAGGGGAATATGAGCTCAGGAATAAATAGAGAGAGGAGGGGTTGGCCTGGGGCAGGTAGGTGGGATGGTGATAGGTGAGTTCAGGTAGGGAGTGGTGGGGATTGGTCATTGTGATGGGAGGGGGGAGTACCAGAGGGTTGCAGTGGGAGAGAGATCCACTGAGGTCTTTCCAGAGGGAGGAGACCAATTTCTTCAAGGTGGGCATCCTTGGAAGAGGCTTCGCAGTGGGGTTATAATTCACTCAGAGATAGTAAGAACAGCAGATGCTGGAGTCAGAGATAACACAATGTAGAGCTGGAGGAAAACAGCAGGCCAGGCAGCATCAAAGGAGCAGGAAAGCTGACGTTTCGGGTCTGGACCCTTCTTCAGAAATGTTGGAGGGAAAGGGGGCTCTGAAATAAATAGAGAGAGGGGGAGGTGATGGTAGAAGGTGGATAGAGGAGCAGATAGGTGGAGAGAAGACGTACAGGTCAAGGAAGCAGGGATGAAGCCAGTAAAGGTGAGTGTAGTAGGAAGTTTGGATGGGAGTTGGTCAGTGAGGAAGGAGGGGCAGGTAGATGGGAGGGAAGACGGACAGGTCAAGGAGGGGATGAGGCTAGTAGGTAGGAAGTGGGGGTGTCGGTTGGTCAGTGAGGTGGGAGGAGCGAATAGGTGGGAGAAAAGATGGGCAGGTCAAGGAGGCGGGGATGAGATGGGCTGGTCTTGGGATGAGGTCAGAGGTGGGGAGATTCTGAAGCTTGTGAAGTCTACATTGAGACCATTGGGCTGCAGGGTTCCCAAGTGGCATATGAGGTGCTGTTCCTCCAGCCTTCGGGTGGCATCATTGTGGCACTGGAGGAGGCCCAGGATTAGGTAGGGGGAGTTGAAAAACTTGTTTGTGACTGAAACAGAATTCAAGTTTTGGCAAAGATCTGTAGCTCGAGTTGTGGATGAGGTTGTTGACTTGAACGCTGAGTTAGCTTGTTTTTGTTCAGATGTTTCATTACCATGCTTGGTGACATCATCAATGGATTCTTCTATGAAGCAATGCTATTCTACTTGCTTGGAATTTATACTGTCCAGTCTGTTATGGTGAGTACTGTCATTTCCAGTTTTGACTTGTTTGGGTTTGTATGTGGTGTCCAATTCTATATGTTTGTTGATGGAAGTATGGGTGGAGAGCCATGCCTCTAGGAATTCCTGCGCATCTATTTGGTTTGGGCTACTATAGTTACTTTGTCCCAGTTAAATTGATGGCCTTCATTGTCTGAGTGTACCGATATTAAGGAGAGTTGGTCATGTCGTTTTGTTCCTAGCTGATGTTCATGTATTCTGATGGCTAGTTTCCTTCCTGCCTGTCTGTTGTAATGTTTATAGTAGTTGTTGCATGGTAATGACAAACACTTACAAGGATTACAGGGATGGGCGGCACAGTGGCTCAGTGGTTAGCACTGCTGCCTCACAGCGCCAGGGACCTAGGTTCAATTCCAACCTCGGGTAACTGTCTGTGTGGAGTTTGCACGTTCTCCCCGTGTCTGCGTGGGTTTCCTCCTGGTACTCCGGTTTCCTCCCACAGTCCAAAGATGTGCAGGATAGCTGGACTGGCCATGCTAAATTGCATGTAGTGTTCAGCAACACGTAGATTAGGTTGGGTGGGATGCTCTGTGGGTCAGTGTGGACTTGTTGGGCCGAAGGGCCTGTTTCCCCACTGTAGGGGTTCTATGATCTATGATCTATGATTAAAGACCCAATTCACACAATACGCAGAATGAGCGTGGTTTACAAAATACCATGTAATGGGGGGAACAGGTTATGGGAGAAGCAGATTGAGGTGACTGACTAAGGGAAGAGAGATGTCAAAGAGACATAGTCAAGGGGGAAACAATGTGGAACGGGGAGATAGAGGAGCTACAAATTAGTTACATACTCACATACATGGTGAAATTATTCTCCTTTTAATGAATGTTTATGCCATCTCTGAAAATTTGCTGTTATAATATGATGGCAATCTCATTTAAGCTAAACCAGCCTGAATTCATTGGAATTAATCCTGTCTCCCATTGTAAACAACAGTACAAAATGTTTTCATCCAGCTGTACACCTTGTTATCTTGGTACAAAGTGTTAATTTCTTACATATCTGGTTTGAATTGGTTGCAGTTGTACTGCCATAAGGAACCATCCCACCAATCAGTGTTCAGCAGCTCATGATACATATAATGAAAAATTCCCACCAGGCTCTGCTGAGGTAGCAGACTGCTAAATTAATCTGTGTGTCAGCTTTATACCACACCTCTTTCTTGAAATGGGCAATTGGTGGAACACACAGCTTGACAGAGTCACTGTTATGGCTTCAGCTATATCCTAGAGCTTGAGCTGCTCCAGCTGTGATGGTCGAAGATTTAAGAATTGTCACTGAGGTATCACAAGGTTTAGAACAAACATCCCATGCCTTTGGTTTCCAGGTGGTTGCCAGAGATGGAAACAGAGAGGTCCAGGAAGGAGAGAGAGGTATCGGAGATGGTCCAGGTGAACTTAAGGTTGGGATGGAACGTGTTAGTGAAGTGGATGAACTGTTCAAGCTTCTTGCAGAGCCTAAAGGCCCTCCGCTTCTTCCTGTCCCACAGGCTCGAACAGTCCCCCTCCACTGACATGCTCATCAGCTTAGCTGAACTCGTCCTCACCTTTAACAACTTCTCCTTCAATTCCTCCCACTTCCGATAGACAAAGGGGGTGGCCATGGGTACCTGCATGGGTCCAAGATATGCCTGCCTCTTTGTAGGATACGTGGAACAATCCCTCTTCCAAAGCTACACTGGCCCTATCCCCCACCTCTTCCTCCATTACATCAATGACAGCATCGGCGCTGCCTCATGCTCCCATGAGGAGCTCGAACAGTTCAAGCCTACAGACTCCCGCAGCTACCTAGAATACACCTCCTCTCACCCACCTTCCTGCAAAAATGCCATCCCCTATTCCCAATTCCTTTGCATCTGCCGCATCTGCTCGGGAGATGAGGCATTCCACTCCCAGACATCCCAGATGGCCACGTTTTTCAAGGACCGCAACTTCCTCTCCACAGTGGTCGAAAAAGCACTCGACCGCGTCTCTCGCATTTCCCACAACTCATCCCTCACACCCCCTCCCCGCAATAACAACCAAAATAGAATCCCCCTTGTCCTCACGTACCACCTCACCAACCTCCAGATCCAACGCATCATCCTCCAGCAGTTCTGCCATCTGCAATCTGACCCCACCACCAAAGACATTTTTCCCTCCCCACCCTTAACTGCTTTTCGGAGGGACCACTCTCCGTGACTCCCTTGTCCGCTCCACACTCCCCACCAGCCCCACCACCCCCGGCACTTTTCCCTGCAACCGCAGGAAGTGCTACACCTGCTCCTACACTTCCCCGCTCACCCCCATCCCAGGCCCCAAGAAGACCTTCCACATCAAACAGATGTTCACCTGCACATCTGCTAATGTGGTATACTGTATCCGCCGTTCCCGTTGTGGCCTCCTCTACATCGGGGAAACAGAGCGGAGGCTTGAGGACTGCTTTGTGGAACCTTGACCCGTCCGTCCTCCCTGGACTGACCTATCCTTTCCCTAACTCCCCACCTACTCTCACCTTTACTGGCTTCATCCCCGCCTCTTTGACCTGTCTGTCTCCTCTCCACCTATCTTCTCCTTTGTCCATCTTCTATCCACCTACCCCTCTCTCTCTATTTATTTCAGAATCCCCTTCCCCTCCCCCCTTTCTGAAGAAGGGTCTAGACCCGAAACGTCAGCTTTCCTGCTCCTCTGATGCTGCTTGGCCTGCTGTGTTCATCTAGCTCTACACCTTGTTATCTTCTATTCTCAGTTCTGTCTTTTGCTAATGCTTGGGAGGTTTTTTAATCAGAGCCACTCATCAGAGAGAGAGAGGGAGTGGAACTGTCAAGCGAGAAATTCATGGCCCTTTTTTTAACGCCACACATTAATATTTTATTATCATTTTGTAATAGACTATGTAAGGTCTTGCAGGGATCCATTTAGCACTGAGCTGAGGAGAAATGTTTTCACTCAGGGAGTGGTGACTCTGTGGAATTCACAGAAAGTGGTTGATGATGAAACATTGACTGTTTTCAAGAAGGAGACAGATATAGTTCTTAGGGCTAAAGGGATCAATGGATATTGGGGAGAAATTGGGAACAGGAGACTGAGTTAGATGATCAGTCATGACCATATTAAGTGGCAGTGCAGCATTGATCGACTGAATGGCTAACTCCAATTCCTCTTTTCTCAGTTTCTCCAAACTACATAGAAATGAAAATATGACTTTTAATGGTCGGTGTTAATCCTACACAATGAATCCAAGCAGAGGGGCAAACAAACTATTTGGACAGAAGAGTGTAGAAATAAATTGGAGATTAGGGTTCATTGAATGGAACAGACCATGAGCATTGCCCTCAGTTTTGACTTCACCCTCCACCCCGCACCTTGTTCTAATCTCACTGAAATTTATTCTCATCCAAATATCATCGACGCTGCCATTCCTTCGGCCAATCTCTATCTCTACGATCACTCTCCACACCCCACCCTTAACTCACATCAAATTGTCCAGTCTCCATGTCTATCATCACTCTCCCCTTCCACTCAACCATCTCTCCCATCCCCCAGCCATTCGCCATGTCCATCATTACTCTTCCTCCCACCACCCCCTTCACTACCATCCCATTGGTTGGTCCCTATGGCCCTCATCATTCTCCCTTACACATTGCTATCCCTCACATCCATTGGCCATACTCCAGGTCCTTCATTGTTATGCATGACCAACAGACGATCACTCCCATCTCTTTGGCCAGACACAATGCCCATCATTTCTCCGCTCACTCACAAATATTGCTGTCCCATTAGGCAGACTCATGTCCCCCATTACCCTAGCCTTCTTTGACACAATAGCTCTCATTCCTTTTTTTAAATTCATTCAATGTACGTGGGCATCTCTGGCTGGGTTACTATTTATTGTCTGTCCCTTGTTGCCCTTGAGAATGTCATGTTGATCCGCCTTTTTGAACGGCTGCAATCCATGTGCTGTATTATAACCAAAATGCCTTTAGGGAGGGAGTTCCAAGGTTTTGACCCAGTGACAGTGAAGGAATGGCGATATGTTTGCAAGTTGGGATGGTGAGTGGCTGGGAGGTAATCTGGCTGGCTGGTGATGTTCCCCTGGATCTGCTGCCTTTCTTCTTCTAGATGGAAGTGGTCCTGGGTTTGGAAGTTGCTGTCTAACGATCTTTGGTGAAAATCCCTGTGGAATGCTGACAAGGGAGGCAAGGGGAATATTTATCTAGCTTTGGCATCACACTGGAGGTGACAGAATTGGCAGCTTATGATCCTTTAGGTGGGAAACTTGTGGAATGGTAAGTGTGGTCAATGGTAACCATGATGTGGAGGCGATCACTGAAAACATTAGGGAAATGATTCAAATATAGATGTGAAAGTTAATTTGTCTCGGGAAGTGTTTCTTTATCAATAAAGGAATGCCTGGAGTACCCTGTAAGAAACAAAGTGGCTCACAACTCATTGGCCAAACAGTGCTAACAGTAGGAGTTGGTATAAAACTTTACATTTAACTAACTTTAAAATAGAAATTAATATTACAAACCTCATAACAGTTATGAAGAATCAACTGTCTTTTGTATTTGTATATATAATTAGTACAGTGGGAAAATGTAAGAGGCACAACAGACTTTGATAAAGATGACAAATGAATGCAATGAACAACAGAAGTGAAACAGCCCTTAGAGATAAACAAAACTGGGAAATATCCAAATGAGTACAGCATGTTTTGAATCCATATTCGATTATTACTAATTAACCCATTCTGCTTTCCTTGGAATGGATGGAAGTAGCTTTTTTTTTGGAAATTAGAGAGATGCAATGCTGAACCTGTTTGCAGACTTGCAATGTTGCAACACAGTGATGGATGGGGCACCCTCAACCCATCAAGCCATTCATCAATAACACAGCTCAGTGTTGGGGAAGTATTGTGGAAACATTCAAAGTATTGGGCGTTAGGAATTCCAAAGCATAAAAACTGTTCGTGACTTTGAAGGAATAAAACAGAAGTTTGAATTTGGACAAATATAGATAGAGATGTCAAACATCTAAAAAAAACGGACATCTCTGAGAAAGAACAAAAAGGTATGTTTTGTCTGAATCGAACAGAAGTGTTTGACTACTATTTTAAAATATTACAAGATGATGCTTCATGGACTACAAACCCCTTCCAATCTCTGGAATTAGATACGTGATAATAGTAAAATTTCAAAATTGTATGATATGAAGTTATTAAGAATGGAGAGCACTGGCAGAAGAAAAACCAATCAAAATAATGGTTTGAAGTGGCAATTGAAGTTAACATGCATCTTTAGTGAAAAGGAAGTTTAGGCAAGAGTAACAGATTGGTAATTTTTTCTTGGTGATGCTTGGGTCCTTGTCTTTCTTTTCAAGAAAGACTGAGTTAGTGATCAAGCCACTATCCAAGGCATCGGATCCCAACCTGAAGACACACAAATTAAGGAAGCTGAATCTGGAAGATACAAATTATGTAAAATACATTCATTGAACAAAAATGCAGATGATATTCTGGTTGCCTCAGTGAGCTGGCATTATTGGAAACAAAAAAAAACAGTTCCTGTTAAAAGGATAAGACAAATCTTCGGACGAATAAACTATTGCAGTGTTAAGACTATTCAACTATTGCAGGATCTTTGTCAAAAGTTACAGTGAACTAGCAGGATCCCTGCAAGACCTTACAAAAGGGGGGAGTGATCTAGCTCAGAGAGAATTGAATGGGGACCTGAGCAAGGGATTGCCTTTGTTCAAACCAAACAGATACAGGCCTCTGCACCAGCACTAGGACACCCTGATTTGAAAAAGCCCTTTCACCTCTTTTGCAGTGAAAGCAAAGGCAATCAGTCTGCAGGAGTGTTAAAGGGACGCGGAGACAAGCTCATGCCTGTGGGATTCTACTTGGGCAAAATGAATCCGTTCATGATGAGACAACTCATGTGATCGAACTATCCAATATGCTACCTGGGCACTAACGAGATCCTCCCCCATGAAACAGCTGGGAAGGGTGATATTACATTCCCCACACAGTATAGTTCAGCTATTTGAAGCTGGCGAACTGAGAGGTGTTTCAAATGGGAAGCCTCACTGTTGCCAGGAGGCAAACTCATGGAGGTGTCTAAAAACAATAGAGAGAATCTAGCAAGCTATGTAAATCAAGAAGGAGAGACACATGATTGTACCCACCTCATGGAGCAGGAGAAGAGACAGTTTAGTTAAGGAAAAGCCATTAGAGGGACCAGATGTAAAATGCATGTTAGTAGATGGGTCGTGGATGTACAATGGTGGTGAAACTTAGATGGGGTGAGCTGTTGTTAATTTGAAAGGGGAACTTTCGGCAGGAGAGAGAATGGAAGGATGTTTCTCCACCCAGGTAGCCGAACTAAAAGCACTTAATGCTGCCATGCAGTTAGGGGAAGGACATAGGGTGAACATCTACCCTGACAGCAGACATGCATTTGGTGTAGCTCACAACTCCATGATGGCATGGGCAAGGCGAGGTTATGTTACATCGAGTGGCAGTGTAATTCAGCATGAGACCCCAGTCAAGGACTGAGCTGTCAAACAGCTGTCAAACCAAAAAAGGCTGCAGTAATTAAAATTGAAGTGAACAGAAGGATACAGACACCAGAGCAGAGAGGGAACAACTATCCACATAGCACAGCAAACGCAACGTTAGAACAGGGAATAGTAGTGGTAGCAGCTGTGAAGAAGCAAGAAGCCAAAGATGATGAATGGAACATTCTAAGGTTATAAGCAGCAGCTGGTTTAGGAAAAAAAGCAGAACGGATGATATTTGGAGGAAGGAAGGTCAGGTGGTAGCTCCCACATTCTGCCAACAGACTCTATGCTATGTTTACCATGGACTAGGGAGGGATAAAGTGATACAGCTGATATCTAATTGCTGGTCGAGGAATGGAATGGGAAGAGGCATACTAAATTTTGCCAGAAATGCACGGCATGTGCACAAACAGAATCAGAACAGGGAATTAAATTCAAAATGAGCCATCAGCCCTGTTCACGGGGACCATGGGAACACATCCAAATGGACTTCATAGGACAACTCCCAGAAAGTCAGAATAAGAAATTCTGTCTGGTCATGTTTGACCAGTTTACCCGAATGGTAGAAGCTTTTCCCACAAAGGATCTACTCCAACGTCGGTGGCAAAAACATTGGCAGCTGAAATAATCCCCAGGTTGGGGCAGGGGGCTTCCCCTACAATTGAACTCAGACCAAGGGATCCACTTCACAGGGAAGTGCCTGTGGGAAGCATGTAAACTCTTTGGGATAACACAAAAGTATCATATCCCCTATCACCCACAGAGCTCTGGTATGGGAGAGAGAATGAATAGAACGCTTAAAGATGCTTTGAGCAAGACAATGGTAGGAGAAGGAGTTAAATGGACTTTATACCTACCAACAATAATTCAGGCTGGTAGGAAGGGCTAGTGAGGTGTTTGTAGCGCTGTCAGAGGTGTCAGGTGACCGTGAAGATATAAAACAGGCTACTTTCAGTGTCTACAAATTGGTACCAGAAGCAGATAGATGATAGTTCAGAAATGCAAGAAAGGAACCAGGTCAGACTTATATTGAGTTTGAAGGAACTGAACAGAACAACTTCGATAGATGGGTGACAACATTAAAGAAAAAAAAGACACATGAGAGTCTAAGAGATGTTATTATGTTGGAAGAGTTTAAAAACTCACTTCCAGAAGTGATAAGAACTCATGTTAAGGAACTGAAAGTTTAAAAAGTGAGAAGAACTGCAGAGATAGCAGATGAACACATATTCGTGCGTAAATCAAAATCTAGCTTCTGACAGCAATTTCATTCTGTGAGGGATAGAAATTGGGAAGGAAGGAGATCCTTCAGTGAAAAACAAAAAGTAGATCACACTAGGAACAGTTTACCACATGTGAAAACAAAAGCTCAAGAGATTCTAAAAGAAGTGAAAGACCTCAGGTGTTTTCACTACAATAAGGCAGAACAGACAAAGTGACAGTGCTGGTGGATTAAGTGAGGAAATGGGAAAAAGGATTTGGTAGAAGAAGCTAAACCAGTGGGATTAGTTGAGGTAGTGAAGTAAATCCCAAGAGAGGTTGAGGAGCTGCAGGAAAGTACATTGCCTTGTCTTGGGCTGGAAAGTAAGATAGTGCCTGATGTTTTCAAAGACTTCACCTGTGTGCGTAAGGTTTACTCAGGTAGAACAGGGGGTGCAGGTAAAAAAAGTTAACATATTTGGAGATACGGGGAGCTGTTCAGTCTCTAATAGGGAAAGATGAAAATATTTGTACTCGTCCTGAAATGTTGCCAAGAGAATGATTATCTGTGGAATAAGTGGAGAGGGAGTGAGTGTTCCCTTTTGTAAGATGAGGTGAGATAGTCCAATCAAGACTGGGGAAGTGATAGTGAGAGTGATTGAAAGAGTGGCTATTCCAGGAATACTGAGATAAAAGGTACTGCAGATGCTGGAGAATCCGAGATAACAAGCATGGGGCTGGATGAACACAGCAGGTCAAGCAGCATCATAGGAGCAGGAAAACTTGACGTTTCGGGCCTAAATCCTTCATCAGAAATGCTTGTTTCAGGAGTCGTAGGGAGAAGCGCTTCTGGAGGGTCTCAATGTTCTCCATGTAGACATTGTCACGGTTGGGGCCAAATTGGGAAGGCTTGAATGTGGATTGTAGTCCATTGGGGATGATCTGGTTCCATAGGCAGGTACTAAGAAAGGTGATGTGGCTGTGGTACCTGGTTTGCTTCAGGACGTGGTCGAGCAGTTTCAAGGCCGAAGAGGTGATGAGAGAGTTGCAGTGGGAGAGAGATTCCCTCAGGTTTGTCCGGAGGGAGGAGGGTAACTTCTTCAGGGTAGGCATCCTTAGAAGAGGCTTCGCAGTGGGGTTAAA
>JAHRHZ010000167.1:1513442-1525176 GCA_024137785.1 Ginglymostoma cirratum
AAACCCTTCATCATCCATTTCTGATGAAGGGTTTAGGCCCGAAACGTCAAGTTTTCCTGCTCCTATGATGCTGCTTGACCTGCTGTGTTCATCCAGCCCCATGCTTGTTATTCCAGGAATACTGTTTGTTCTTGGGAACGACATAACCCAATCAAAGGTGACATTGATGCCCATTGAAGCAGAAAGGTCGGAAGAAAACCAGGGAACTGTGGGGCTAAAAGGAAAATACTTTCCTGGACTGTGTCGTGACAAGATCCCACAGCCATAAGTTAAAGCAAGAAGGGAAAGCAAAAGAGAAAGATGAAGGAGCTGAGGTCCAGTTAGCTGGTCCCCATATTTGATGAAATGGTAAAGGAAAAATCTCAGCAGATAAAGGATCAGGCAGAAGTGTTTAGATTGAGAAGACTCATGGAGTTACCACAAAAATATGAGACAACAAAGGATTTCCATCAGAAGCCTACTTTGAAATGGAATCAGAATGTATTCCAGAATGTATTACAGGTAAAATCACCAGGCTGAAATGGACTATAGCAGGTTAATGCAGATGAGAAATAAATGGAAGTTCAACAGATTGTGTTATCAGTATGATACAGACGTGAAGTATTGCGGGTAGCACACAAATTACCTGTAGGAGGTCATCTAGGAGTGAGGAATACTCAGGCTAAGATACAAAAGAATTTCCTTTGGCCTGAATTACATAAGGACGTGGTTGAATTTTGCCGTATCTGTCATACGTGTAAGGTGGTAGAAAAGCCACAGGCAGGAATAAAACCAGCATCTTTGATGCCAATTCCCATACTTGAAGAACCTTTCATACGAGTTATGATTGATTTGTGCCGGTCCCCTCACTAAAACTAAAAATACAAATTAGTATTGGCAAACCATAATGGCTGCATCTACCAGATTTCTGGAGGCATTTCCACTATGGAATGTCAAGGCAAAAAAAGTTATGGAGGAGCTACTTGCTTTCTTTACCCGTTATGGCTTTCCGAGGGAGAATCAATCAGAGCAAGGGTCCAATTTTAATACCAAACTATTTATGGGGAGATCATGGATCATTTAGGCATCAAACACTTTAAATCAAGTGTTTACCATCCTGAATCCCAGGGAGCATTGGAAAGGTGGCATCAGACCCTAAGACATTGCTGAGGGCTAATTGTGAGGTGGCCATTATGAGGGGGCATAGCTTTAAAGTGAGTGGAGGTAGATATAGGCGAGACGTCAGAGGTAGGTTCTTTACTCAGAGAGTGGTAAAGGCATGGAATGCATTGCTGGAGAGGGTAGTGGAGTCGGCCTCATTAGGGGCATTTAAGCGGCTATTAGATAGGCATATGGATGATAGTATAAGGTAAGGGTGAAGGTTAGATAGACCTTAGGTTTAGGGTAAAAGTTCAGCACAACATCGTATTGTGCTGTACTGTTCTATATTCTATGTTCTGTGCCAAGTTTACCCAAATGATTGAGATAAAGGTATCCTATTTATATTATTTGTTATTAGAGATAGTCCAAATGAATCAACTCAGTTTACTCCATTTGAATTGACTTTCGGACGCAATGTAAGAGGGCCTTGAAAATTGAAAATTAACATCGGGAGTGGGGAAAATTCTCAAATCCATTGTCAAGGATTATATGGCAGAGCATTTAGAAAGCAGTGGTAAGATCAGACAGAGACAGCATGGATTTATGAAGGGGAAATCATGCTTGACAAATCTGTTGAAATTCTATGAAGATGTAACGAGTAGAGTTGACAAGTTGGGGGGGGGGGGGGGGGAGGTGTGCAGCCGATGTAGTATATTTGGACTTTCAGAAAGCATTTGACAATGTCCCACATAAGAGATTAATGGGATTGGGGTAAGTGTATTGCGATGGATAGGAAACTGGTTGGCAGAGAGGAAACAAAGAGTAGGAATTAATGGGTCCTTTACAAATTGGCAGGCAGTAACTTGTGGGGTGCCACATGGATTGATGTTGGGACCCCAGCTGTTCACAATATCTATTAATGATTCAGATGAGGGATCAAAATTTAACATCTCCAAGTTTGAGGATGCTACCAAGTTGGATGCGGATGGGGGTGAACTGTGACGATATTGCAGAGATCCTTCATGGGTGGGTGAGTGGGAAAATCAATTGCAGATGCAGGATAATTTGGATAAATGTGTGGTTATTCACTTCAACTGAATGGCTGTAAATTAGGAGTGGGGAGTGTAAAGCAGGACCTGGGTGTCTTTGTGCACTAGTTGCTGAGGGTAAGCATTGCAGGTGCAGCAGGTAGTAAAAGAGACAAATGTTATGTTGGGCTTCATTGTGAGAGATTTTGAGTACAGGAGCAGGGATGTGTTGTTGCAAAATTCGGATTTTGGTTTATTTGGGAATAGTTTTCTTCAGAGAGGAATGTAGTGTTTGTAAAATATTGATGTTTATAAAATGATAGGGTGGAACCAGTATATGGTCCTTTATTTGATGATGTGCTTTTTCTAGGCTTGGACATTATAAAAATGTCTGCGAGTAGCAGCTGCCACAGAGAGTTCCTGAAATTGAAACATTTTTCTTAAAAAGGCTCCAATGTGAGCCGGCAAAGCAGCATTTTTACCAAGACAACAGGTTTTTAAATTTAGCCAATTAATTTAAGACAGGACTAAGAGGCTAAAACAAAATTTAAATCTGTTGATTTGACAACATAGGACCAAACCTGTTGTAAGAAATTGATAGGTCATCAAGGGTATAAAAGATGAGTACACTTGAAAATTGTTGTGAGAGCAGCTGCCATCTGGTAGACTTAACCATCAGCTCTAAAGAGAAAATCACTGGCTCTCATAGAAAACTCTAAGCTCTCAGTGTAACAGACAGCTGTACTCTTAGCTAATATTCCTGGCACAAGAATTCAACGGAAAAAGGTGTTCCTCACAGCTGATCAATGGAGAAGGCAAAGAACATTCCAGAAGATGTAAGCTGTCTGTAATTTTGAGTCACTAAGTTTTAATGATTTTTTCATTATTTTGATATACATATGTAGGACTTGCATTGATTGGAACAGCATACCATGAGTATATTGTTTCATTTGGAAATAGCTAGAGGGGAACTGTTCAGTCTGCTAATAGTTCAGTTAATTTGTTCACTGTTAGAGTTAGATACACAGTTACTTGTTGATCAAAGAGTGAGTGCCAGGTGTTTATATTATTTAATCACTCCTTCATAACAAATTGAGGGTGAGAGGCAGGTTACACACATTTTTGACTTCTTTTAGCAGCTTACAGTGTGAAGCGAGTCTCTCTGGGTGTTTTGGTTTTCATTACCAGAGGCGGGGGTTGACTTCTGCTGTATAACAAAAGTCACAATATTATTGCCACTACACCCGAAATACTCTCCTAACTGAAACTTCACTCACCCGTCCAGGCTTATTTCCCAAAACCAGATGCAGTGTATCCCCTTCCCGGTTATACAGCACAGAGAAGGTTACATCTGCTCTCAGAGACGACATACTTGGAGGGCTGATCCATTGAGGCAATATGAGTAGAGCTCAAAAGTAAGGTGTGCGCAATTACTATCGATTAAACTATAGGCCCCTGAACAGCCTCCGAAACATTGAGGAACAAATAGGTCGGCAGATTATTGAAAGATGCAATTAAAACAGAGTTGTCATAGTAGGTGACATTAACGTCCCCAGTATTGACTGAGACCCCCTTACAGCAAGAGGCTTAGGTGAGGCAGAATTTTTTTAGTGCTTTCAAGATCATTTCTTGAAACAGTATGCAGATAGTCCAACCAGAGGAGGGGCCACACTGACCTTGTACTGGCCAATGAGCCTGACCAGGTGACTGATCTTTCAATGGGAGAGCATTTTGGAAACAGTGATCTCAACTCTTTAGGTTTTAGGATAGCTATGTGTAAGGATAAGCCAGTCCTTTGTGGTAAAGTACTAAATTGGGGGAAGGCAAATTATATCAGCATTAGGCAGTAGCTTGAGGGTGTTAATTGGGAGGTGCTGTTCTCAGGCAAGTCCATATTTGAAACGTGGGAATTGTTTAAAGATCTGCTGAGAGATCTTTAAAGAGTTCAGGACCAGCATGTTCCAGTGAGGAGGAAGGACAGGAATGGCACGGTAAGGGATCCTTGGGTAACAAGGGAGGTTGTGAATTTAGTCAAAAGGTAAAAGGATGCATATGTAAGGTATTGGAAGCTAGAAGTGGACAGGGCCCACAAGGAATATAAAGAAAGCAGGAAAGAACTCAAGCAGGGAATTAGGAAAGCAAGAAGGGCCATGAAATGACATTGGCAAATAGGGTCAAAAAAAATCAAAAGGCATTCTATAGATACTTTCAAAGCAAGAGGATAACTAGGGAGAAGGTGGAACAACTCAAAGAGAGAGGGAGGAACTTGTGCTTGGAAGGACAGGATGTAGGTGAGATCCTAAATCAGTAATTTGCGTCAGTATTCACACAGGACAAGGTTATAGATGATAGTAAGATCTGTGTGAAGAATGCAAATACACTACAACATTTTGAGATCAAGAAAGAAGTGGTCTTAAATATCTTGATGAGCATTAAAATGGGTAAGTCCCCAGAGCCCAGTGGTGCCTACCCCAAGGTATTGGGAGAGGCAAGAGAGGAGATTGCTGCGGCCCTGACCAAGATCTTTATATCCTCACTAGGCACTGGAGAGGTCCCAGAGGACTGGTGAGTAGCTAATATTTTCCT
The DNA here is from genome assembly GCA_024137785.1 of Ginglymostoma cirratum. Lineage (NCBI taxonomy): Eukaryota > Metazoa > Chordata > Chondrichthyes > Orectolobiformes > Ginglymostomatidae > Ginglymostoma > Ginglymostoma cirratum. Next base: position 1,518,137 of record JAHRHZ010000167.1, read on the forward strand.
GTGTTCAAGAAGGGAAATAGGGATAATCCAGGAAACTATAAACCGGTGAGTCTCACATTGGTGGTTGGGAAAGTCTAGGAGATAATTCTCAAAGATTGGATTTACATGCATTCGGAAAAACATGGTCTCATTAGGGAGAGTCAGCATGGCTTTGTGCAGGGTAGGTCATGTCTTGGTAACTTGATGAAATTTTTCGATGAGGCGACAAATATGATTGATGAGGTTAGAGCAATGGAGATTGTCTACATGGATTATAATAAGGCTTTTGACCAGGTCCCTCATGGTAAGCTCATTCAGAAGATTATGATGCATGGGATCCACAGTGACATGGCTTCGTGGATTCAGAATTGGCTTGCCTATAGAAGGCAGAGGGTAGCGGTGGAAGGGTGTTGTTTTTTAGGCTGGGGCTCCATGACTGTTGGTGTTCTGCTGAGATCTGTACCAGGGCCTGTCTTGTTTGTGATATATATAAACAACTTGGATAAAAATGCAGCTGGGTGGGTTAGTAAGTTTGAAGATGATACAAGATCAGCGAAGTTGTGAATAGTGCAGAAGTTGTCAAATGACACGGTGGGATATAGATTAGTTACAGTTATGCGCAGAGAAATGGCAGATGGAGTTTATTCCGGGTAAGTGTGAGGTGCTGCACTTTGGGAGATCAAATGTTAAGGAAATGTATACCGTTAATGGCAGGACCCTGAACAGCATTGATGTACAGAGGGATCTTGAGGTTCAAGTCCATAGCTCCCTGAAAGTACTCACACAATTAGAAACGGTGGTAAAGAAATCATATGGCATGCTTGCCTTTATTTGTCAGAGAATTGAGTACAGGAGTCAGGATGTTATGTTGAGGTTTTGTAAGTCTTTGTTTAGGACACACTTAGAGTATTGCATTGAATTCTGATAGCCACATTATAGGAAAGATGGGGAGGCTTTGGAGAGGGTGCAGAAGAGGTTTTCCAGGATGCTTCCTGGATTAGAGGCTATGAGCTATAACAAGAGGCTAGAAAAAATCAATTGGTTTTCTCTAGAGAGGTGGAGGCTGAGAGGAGACTTGATAGAAGTCTATGAAATTATCAGCTGCGTAGATAGGGTTGATGGTCAGAATCTTATTCCCAGAGTTGAAATAACGAAAACTAGGGGACACACATTTAAGGTAGGAGGAAGAAAATTCAAAGGAGATGAGAGGGGCCAGTGCTTTACACAGAGAGTGGCAGGAATCTGGAACACACTCCAGGAGTGATGTCGAAGACAGATATGATAGGGGCATTTACGAAACTTCTAGAAAAGCACATGGACATACAAGGAATGGAGGGATATGGGCTAACGGCAGGCAAAAGGGATTAGTTTAATTTGGCACCATGATCAGCATGATGTCATGGTCCGAAAGACCAGTTCCTGTGTTGTACAGTTCTATTTTCTATGTTAACTGCGGCAATAGGTTTTTCTTGACTTGATCATCGCACGTATTAATACATGTAGTCTGCACAAAGACAGTGGCATTAACACCAGGACCTGTGTTCCTCTTTGTGAGTTGACATCTGGAAAGGTTAACGACATCTAAAGTAGATGAAACATTTTGTAATTTATAAATGTGGAATTCTCTGTAGAACAGTGCCCCAGATATTGTTTTCTGACTGTCCTTGAGTCTCCAAATGTGGGAGCACTACACATCCACGATAAGTGTAATGTCATAGTGAACATGAGTATCAAAGTTCATGATCCACACAACTGATGTCAAATTGAAGCTTTGTTTTCAATTTGGGCCACCTCAGGGAATCATAGTGATGGGGACAATGGGGGATAAAAAAGATTTCAGACATAATGAGGGACAATGTTACACATCGTCCGCAAGCTAAAGCATGCGGAGCACATTTGAGTTGCTGAGATTTGGATCAGCAGATAGGGTTGACGGGATACAGTCTGAAAGATGTGCATCAGATCCAGTCCATCCTTCTAAATCTATTGAGTAAAGACCAAGAGTCCTCAATCACTCCACATATGGCAAATCATCTACCTTAAATAAGTTCCCCAAAACTGCTCACAACGTTCCAAATGCGATCTGACCAGATCCTCATACAGCTTCAGCAGTACTTATATTCTAGCCCTCTTGAAATAATGCCAACACTGCACTTGCCTTCCTAACCACCAGCTGAATCTGCATGTTCATCTTGAGAGGATCTGAACATAGACTCTCAAGGCACTTTGTGCTTCAGAATTCCAAAGCGTTTCCCATTTAGAAGATAGCCTATACCACTATTCTTTCCCCCAAGGTGCATAAACTCATATTTTCCCACATTGTATTCCATTTACTACTTCTTTGCTCACTGTCCCAACTTGTCCAAATACTTCTGCACCCTCACTGCTTCTTCAACATGACCCTGCCCCTTCACAAACCTTTGTGCCATCTGCAAACTGAACAACAATATCCTCAGTTCCTTGGTCCAGCCTGCTCATGTATCATGTGCATAATTGATGTCCAAACACTGACCACATTGACTGACTGGCTGTATCTTGTGTGCTTTTTGATCAATGTGGAACATATCTGCAAATAAATATTCATCCCATACATTTACATGAGTGTGTGTGTGTGTGTGTGTGTGTGTGTGTGTGAGTGAGAGACAGTCAGCGTATGTGGTAATTTATAAATTCCTGCTTTAGAAATAAAACCAGTCTGACTCCAAACCAAAGCACAAACTGATTATAAACAAGGTCTCACATCCAACATGCATTATCTGACCTAAAATGTCACCTCTTCTTAACACTGATAAAAGATTTAGTTCTCTCAGGACAGTGGATTGAAAAGAATTTGGGGATTTGCATGTATGTATAAATCAATTAAATCTTTTGTACTGATTAAAGACTTAACAACATCTTAGGTTTGTTTAGTACATCCTCATCAGTGGTGTGACCCTTTGGTCATTTATTTATAAATTCTGTGTCAGATATTACGTCTTTCAGTAAAACCTGAAGAAGGAACAAGGCTCCAAAAGCTTGTGTTTTAAAATAAACCTTTTGGACTATAACCTGGTGTTGAATATATTTCCAAACCAGGATGTTGAGTGGATTGAGGGAAAGCTTGCAGGGAGTGGTGTTCCCATATATCTGCAGCCCTTGTCCTTCTAGATGGAAGTGGTAGTAAGGGTGGAGGGTGCTGTCTAAGGATCCTTGGTGAATTTCTGCAGTGCATTGTGTTTATAGTGCACACTGTTTCTGCAAACGTCTGTGGTGGGGGGAGTGCAAATTTATAGATGTGATGCCAATCAAGCAGGCTGCTTTGCCCTGGATGGTGTCCAGCTTCTAGAACATAGAACATAGAACATTACAGCACAGTACAGCCCCTTCGGCCCTCGATGTTGCACCGACCTGTGAAACCAATCTGAAGCCCATCTAACCTACACTATTCCATTATCATCCATATGTTTATCCAATGACCATTTAAATGCCCTTAAAGTTGGTGAGTCTACAACTGCTGCAGGCAAGACATTCTATGCCCTGACTACTCTCTGAGTAAAGAATCTACCTCTGACATCTGTCCTATATCTATCACCCCTCAATTTAAAGCTATGTCCCCTTGTGCTAGCCATCACCATCCGAGGAAAAAGGCTCTCACTGTCCACACTATCTAATCCTCTGATCATCTTGTATGTCTCTATTAAGTCACCTCTTAACCTTCTTCTCTCTAACGAAAATAGCCTCAAGTCCCTCAGCCTTTCCTTATAAGACCTTCCCTCTATACTAGTCAACATCCTGGTAAATCTCCTCTGCACACTTTCCAATGCTTCCACATCCTTCTTATAATGAGGTGACCAGAACTGTACGCAATACTCCAAGTGCGGCCGCACCAGAGTTTTGTACAGCTGCAACATGACCTCATGGCTCCAAAACTCAATCCCTCTACCAATAAAACCTAACACACTGTACTCCTTCTTAACAACCCTATCAACCTGGGTGGCAACTTTCAGGGATCTATGCACATGGACATCTAGATCTCTCTGCTCGTCCACACTACCAAGAATCTTACCATTAGCCCAGTACTCTGTATTCCTGTTACTCCTTCCAAAGTGAATCACCTCACACTTTTCTGCATTAAACTCCATTTGCCACCTCTCAGCCCAGCTCTGCAGCTTATCTATGTCCCTCTGTAACCTGCAACATCCTTCTGTACTATCCACAACTCCACCGACTTAAGTGTCATTCCCAAATTTACTAACCCATCCTTCTATGCCCTCATCCAGGTCATTTATAAAAATGACAAACAGCAGTGGCCCCAAAACAGATCCTTGCAGTACACCACCAGTAACTGAACTCCAGGATGAACATTTCCCATCAACCACCACCCTCTGTCTTCTTACAGCTAGCCAATTTCTGATCCAAACCGTTACATCACCCTCAATCCCATGCCTCCGAATTTTCTGCAACAGCCTACCATGGGGAACCTTGTCAAATGCTTTACTGAAATCCATATACACCACATCAACCGCTTTACCATCTTGAGTGCTGTTGGAGCTGCATCCATCCAGGCAAAGGGTGAGTATTCCATCACATTTCTGGCTTGTAACTTTTAGGTGGTGGATAGGTTTTCAGAAGTCAGGAGGTCAGTTACATGTCCCAGTATTCCAAGCCTCTGACCTGCTCTCATAGACACTGACTTTATGTGTTGAGTCTCGTTGAGTTGCTGGTCATTGGTAACTCCAAGCATGTTGATAGTGTTGGATTCAGAGATGGTAACATCATTAAATGTCAAGGGGCAGTGATTAGATTGTATCCTATTGCTGAAGGTCATTGCCTGGCATTTATGTCATGCAGATGCTGCTTGCCACTTTTCAGCTCAAGCTGGACATTGTCCAGATCTTGTTGCATTTTAACATGGACTGCTTCAGTAACAAAGGAGTGAGGAATGCTGCTGAATATTGTATAATCATCAGTGAACAACCCCACTTCTGACCTTACGATGGAGGAAAGGTCATTGACACAGCAGCTGATGATGGTTGGGCTGAGGACATGAGCCTGAGGAACTCCTGCAGCAATAATATGAAGCTGGGATGACAGATCTCCAACCATTGCAACCGTCTTCCCACGTGCCTGGTATTGTTTCAAACAGTAGATTTTGTCTACTGATACCTAAGAAATTCCAGATTTGCTCGGGTTCCTTGATGCCACACTCAGTTAAATGCAGCCTTGATGTCAAGGACTGTTACTCGCTCTTCACCTCTGGAATTCCACTCTTTAGCTGCTGTTTGAACCAAGGCTGTGACAATGTCAGGAGCTGAGTGGTCCTTCAGAACCCAAACTGGGAGTCACTGATCAGCTTATTGCTGAGCAACGCTCCATGAGATCCCTGTTGGTAACACCTCTCATCACTTTGCTGATTAATGAGTGTAGACTGATGGGGCAGTGATTGACTGGGTTGGATTTATCCTGCTTTTTGTGGGCAATTTTTCACGTTGTTGGGTAGATGCCAGTTTTGTAAGTGTCCTGGATGAGTTTGGCTAGTGGAGTGGCAGGTTCTGAAGCAAAAATCTTCAGTACAATTATCGGAATGTTTTCAGGTCCTTTGCAATATCCAGTGCCTCCAACCATTTCTTATTATCATGTGGAGTGAATCGAGTTGGTTGAAGATTTCTCTCCGTAACGCTGGAGACCACTGAAGGAGGCCAAGATGGATTGTTTCTCTTCTGCCAAATCATGGCAGGAAGAATCAGAGAGTCACAGAAATCTACACCAACGAGAAAAGACCATTCCGCCCATCAAATCTGTGCTGGGCAAAAACAGCCTCTAATGAGTGCAGCACTTGGCATCTCAAGTACATATCTAAATACTTCTAAATGAGGGTTTGTGCCTCTGCAAACCTTACAGGCAGTGAGTTACAGATTCCCACCATCCTGTGGGTGAAAACATTTTATAACATCTTCCCTAAATCTTTTTTCCCTTCCCTAAAGTCTGTGGTGCCTGTAATTGAAACATACAATAAAGGAAAAGGTTTCTTGCTGTCTACTCGACTTAGGACCTTACAAATTTAAACTTCTCAATCCTATCACCTTCTCAATATCCACCACTACAACCCCAATTTCTCCAATTTCACTTCATGAGAAAAACTCTCCAGCTGAGGCAACTTCATGGTAAATCTCCTCCATATCCTCCACAGTGCTGCGGCATCCCTTCTGTCATCTGGATTTTAGAATTGCACACAATCCTCTAGCCGTGTGGCCAAAACAACGATTGACACAGTTCCGGCAGAATCTCACAAGTCTTAATGCAATTCCTGGGCTAATAAACGTAGGTATTATGACTACCTTCTTAACCACTATGTCTCCCTGTTAAGCTTCCTACGGAGACCGATGGACGTGCACAAAAGTTCCCGAATCCACGGCACTTCCCAGGGTTCTACCATTGATCGTGTGTTCCCTTATCTCTTTTATCCTGCAGGGGAACATCACCTCACACTGATCTGAATTGAATCAGTCTTCAGCGTTCTGGTCATATCAGCTTCGGAATGCATGCATCTCCCTGACCAGACCTGTGCTTACACACAAGGAGCTTTCTGGTGAACGTTGTGAAGCTGAGTGAGGTGAACACTGTGTGTAGAAGATCACATGCTGCATATGTGACCTACTCTAGGAGGTTTGTGATCAAGGAGTGGAAATCCAAAAGCTTCCCAATCGAGCCTGGGGTCAGGATTCTCTCCTCTAACCTTGTTGTGTGTTGCACGGAAACTTCTGGCACACCCTAGATTCCTGGCTTGTCTTGGAATTTAAACATTCACTGCGTTTACTGAGATGACAGACACAGGGGAGACATGGCGAATAGAAATTGTCAGGGGGAGACAATGTGAAAGGGGGAGACAGAGAGAGGAGATACAAATTGGTTATATGCTCACTTACACTGTCATCAGAATTTGATAGCAAACCAGTTTCAGCTAAACTACCCTAAATTAATTGGAATTATTCTGGTGTCTCATTGTAAACAAGAGTACAAAGTGTATAGATTGAACAAAGAACAAAGAAAACTTACAGCCCAGGAACAGGCCCTTTGGCCCT
>JAHRHZ010000167.1:1525576-1611792 GCA_024137785.1 Ginglymostoma cirratum
ACGTGATCCAGAGTAAACAAACTTCTATCTCTAATCTCAACATTCATGTCCCTCTCCTCAGTGAACACTGATGCAAAGTAATCATTGAGAATCTCACCCATTTTCTCAGGTTCGACACAAAACCATCCTTCCTTATCCTTTAGTGGACCAACCCTTTCTCTAGCTACCCTCCTGCTTCTTATATATGAATAAAAGGCCTTGGGATTCTCCTTAATTCTGTTGGCTAAAGTTATTTCATGACCCCTTTTAGCCCGCTTGATTCTTCATTTGAGATTGGTCCTAATCTCCCGATATTCCTCCAAGGACCATTCTGTTCTTAGCTGCCTGGACCTTATGTACGCTTCCCTTTTCTTCTTGGCTAGTCGCACGATTTCTCCTGTCATCCACGGTTCACGAATCTTTCCTTTCCTATCCCTTGTTTTCAAAGGGACATGCCTATCCTGCACTATCTTCAACCTATCTTTTAAAGCCTCCCACATATCAAATGTGGACTTCCCTTCAAATAGCTGTCCCTAATCCACATTTCCCAGCTCCTGCCGAATTTTGGTATAATTGGCCTTGGCCCAGTTTAGTATTCTTCCCTTAGGACCACTCTTATCTTTGTCTATGAGTATTCTAAAACTTACAGAATTGTGGTCACTATTCCCAAAGAAATCCCCCACTGCAACTTCTACCACCTGGCCTGGCTCATTCCCCAACACGAGGTCCAATATGGCCCCTTCCCTAGTTGGACTATTGACATACTGCTCTCGAAAACTTTCCTGGATGCTCTTTACAAATTCTGCTCCATCCAGACCTCTGACACTAAGTGTATCCCAGTCAACTAAGTGTATCCCAGTCAAGTATTGATCAAGTATCCCAGTATTGAGCTTGGTTGCAGCTGTACTGCCATGAGGAACCATCCACCCAATCATTGTTCAGAAGCTCATGACAGGCGAAATGAAAGATTCCCACAGGCTCTGCTGAGGTAGCAGACTGCTAAATAAGTCTGTGTGTCTGCTTTATGCCACACCTCTTTCTTGAAATGGGCAGTTGGTGGAACATACAGCTTGATAAAATTGTGGCTTCTGCCAAAACATGGAGCTTGATTTTCTCCAACTGTGATTGTCTGAGATTTAAGAATTGTCACTTAGGTGTCACACGGCTTAGAATGAACATTCCATGCCTTCGAGGCACCATGGTCCTTCTGTTTATAACATGAACTAGCCGATATAATTCGGCAACTCCTAATCTCAGATCTGCGTTTTGCTGATGCTCGGGAGTTCATTTACACAGAACCCCGTCTCAGAGAGAGAGAGAGAGAGAGACAAAGAGGTAGAGGGACAAAGAAGGAGAGAAAGAGAGAGAGAAGGATAAATGCTTACGAACCGTCAAGTGAGCAATTCATGGCCCTTTTGTAGTGCCACTCATTAATATTTTACAAACACTTTGAAATTGAGTGTGTTCCATTTGGTTCTATGGCTCACTCTCTCGCACTCACATCATAGAAGTGATAAATCTTGACCATGGATTCAAAATAATCCTTCATCAGCTGATCCTAATTCCTATCTGATCAGCTTCTGCAGCGCAATGGATTTGCAAATTTTTGTAAGGTGTTGGTTTGGCGACAGATTCGATAATTAATTCCACCAGTCCTTCCATTTCGCAGTCAGATAACCTGATGGTGATTGTCATTCCGAATAGAGGGCATTGTGATCTCTCAAAATCTATTATCTCTTCCCCGGTGGGAATGGCTATGGTCTGTATCATGCATTTTATTTTCAGTTGAACCATCCTAACTTATTCTGGATTGATTTCTGAATTGTTCACTGACACAGTATTGTGAATTACTTGGGCTTTGCTGTCACATAGCACCATGTTTTGGTCTGGCTCATCGTCACTTTTACCTTTGTTTGATTTGTAGCCACTTGTTGCCTGAAGCTGAAAGCTAAATATTGCACTCAGAAAATGTCAGGACATGCAGAAAGGATGGTTGGGGTGGGTGTTTTGTCCATAAACCCGAGCAGTTCTTTTACCATCATTGGGTTTTCGTTGAAGCAGAGGAGACTGAGCAGGGACATGACTGAGATGCATATAACCATCAGGGACACTGATACGTTACACAGGAAGAAACTTTTACCCATTGTGGTTGGATCAATAATGGGCAGCACAGATTTAAAGGAACAGGTAGAAAGGAATAATAGGAGAGTTGTTTCAGTATTGTTTTCGCTCAGAGGTTGGTGGGAGTGTGAAACTCACTGTTTGACCGCATTACATTGAGGAGTATTTAAAAATTTACTCTTTTTCTCACAGGGCGATGGGCCAAAATGTGGAAAATGTGATGAGAGTAGTCAAATCGTTGTTGACCAGCAGACAGGCTGACTGGTCTGTGTGTACACTGTGAAAGTCCATGCATTTCTGAGGAAGAGTTGTCATGTTTGTTTGAAGTCAATAGAGCCCTGTGCACTAATCCTGCCTGCATTCAAATTCCCTTTGTTCAGTGACTGTGATTAATGTCAGTCTCTATGGTTCCCAATTGTGTCACTGGAGGGTTTCCCTCTTCTCTTAATAAGGAACTGTTTTCAGCGTGTTATCCCATAGTGTCAGCAGGAGCCTGACCTCCGACACTAACAAGGATCAGCAGCTCCAAAGAGAGGGAGAGGAGAGATCGGAATCTGAGAACAAGACATTGGAATGTTCTAACAATAGATCAGAATGTGAGAACAATAGACTGGAATGTTGTAACAATGGACAGGGATTTATCCTGGTCTCTTTTCATTCTTTCTTTGGTCTGTGTCAGGATATTGGATGGAGAATCTGATTGATGTTATCCAGCACTTTTACTACCCCATCCTGGCTATTGTTGGAGTCCCTGGTAAGTCTCCCCATCCAGTTGCAGTTTGTAAGTAACTTAGAGGCTGTGAGGATTGAACATGCCGCAAACCAGAGTCAGTAGATACGAAGCTGCAAAAGCTCAACAGGTCAGACAGCATCTGAGGAGCAGGAAAGTCAACATTTCGAGTCAAACCCGTTCGTCAAGACTCGGCGGGGGGCGGGGGAGCCCAGAATTAAATACAGGGAGGGGGGTGGCACTAAGGGAGGGATAGGTGGGATGGTGATAGGTGGACGCAGGTAGGAGGTTATCGAGATTGATCAGTGGGAAGGTTGGAGCGGAGATGTGAGTAGGAAGGTGGATAGGTTAGGCCACCTCAGGGAGGCGAGGAGGAGGGAGAGGCTGGACATGGGATAAGCCTGAAAGTGGAGGGATTTTGAAGCTGGTGAAGTCAATATTCAGGTAACTGGGCTGTCGGCTCCCAAGGTGAAATATCAGGTTTTGTTCATCCAGTTTACGTTTGGCCTCACTCTGACAGTGGAGTGCTGTGTTTTTCCAGCTTTGCATCTGTTGATGTTGATTGTAAGTACCTTGTTGAACAGTACTATTGTCTTGGCCACTCATTCTGTCACTATCTCTGCTCCTACTAGTGTTGTTCCTACTGAGTCTCAGTGAGTTGTTCAATGGCTCCCCTTATATCTTGGCTCTGCATGAAACCCATCATACAATCGACAGAGATTAATTAAAGCAAAATTAATTAGATTGACAGTTCAATTTGATCAATTACACTTTTAGATTGGTTACAGCTTTGAATAAATTACTGTGCTGGCTCAATTACACTGTTGGATCAACATCAATTTTTGGTCAATTCCAGATTTGGTCAATTGCATGTTGGACTAATCACATGTTATATAAGTGACAAATGACAATTGGATCAATTACGTCTTTTTGATAAATTACATTTTTGGTTTAATTACAGTTTTGAGATGAGCCTTGGGGTTATGGGGCCATGCTGTGCAGTGCAGACTTCTGTCAGAGTGTTCAGACCTTATTAATGCAGCCTTTGTAAAATCACGTAAACCAGCATTTTACAGCATTGTCTTCTTTTTTAATGAGATTCCCCAGTCTGCCCCTCACTCCCAGATCCACCATCACTCTCAGTTACCTCACCATTTCTGCCTCCTGCATCACTCTCCCCTCAGCTGTTCCTCCTCCCTGCTCTCCTATCCCAAATCCCTTGACTCTCCCGGTGTTTTGATTTTCCACACTCCCAACATCACTGCCAGAGATCCACGTTCCTCCATCTCTCAGCTATCCAGAAAAAGCAACCATGACAAACCCATCAGTGCAGCACCTCTGTCACTCTCCAGTACTTTTGTCAATCCAAACTCCCCTGTCATTCCATAATCCTCTTTAACTTCTGGCCCTGTGGTCACCTTATGCACAGCTATTACTCCCAGTTTTGTTCTTAGTGGATACTGCCTATGACTCCAAACTTATTGTCACGCCACATTGATCGTCACTCGACACTCCCATTTCTCACCTAACTCTATCTCATTCCATAATCCTTTGTCACTCCACACTCCCCTATTACGCCATACTTCCCCATCTCTCCCAGATCTGCTGTCGTTCCTCATTCCCCTGGCACTTCCAGCTCTGTTGTAACTCCGTACACCTCTATCACTCCCAGTTCTTTTGATATTCCATTCTCCACAGCCACTCCTGTCACCCTCAGGATACCATCTCAAAATCATTGTAAGACCAGCCTCTCTGTCACTACCCACTCTATTGTCAATCCTGGATTCCAGTCACTTCTAAGTCCCACACCTCTCAACTCCTCTGTCATTCCTGTCATCATGGAATTCTTCCCAGATTGCCTGTCAGTCCCAACTGTCACCCCCTCTGTTCTGTATTAGAATGTCATTATTCAACAGTGAACTATTCTATATGTCACTCTGTGTATTCTATATTGAATTTTCTCTCACAAACACAGACACACACACATCTTTGATGAATCTGTTTTGCCAGTGATTAATTTATTTACTGTAATGCAAATTTCCAATGACCATTTGTCTTTTAGTGATGGGGTAGGATCTTTCAGTCTCACAATGTTTTCAAGCTCCACATCAGGAACTGTAAATAAGTGCCTGGTGCCCAATGTCTGGTGATCTAGTATTTGGTACTTTCAGACATTGTTCTCAAATGTGTGTATACATTGTTTTGAGGAGTGATTGCTCTGTGTGCTTTGCATTTCATGTTTTGAAATAGTTCACATTATTTCTTTTGTTAATTCAAATACAAATCACTGAATTTGAAAATTGCAACAGGTTTTTGATCAAGCTGATGACTTTTCCTGTAGGCTGAAGAATAATGATTTCCCCTTGTCTTCCTTACAGGTAACTTAATGACAATTTTCATACTGCTTTACAGAAACTGTGGGCTGTCTAAATGTATCACTCGGTACCTGTTGGCTATGGCCTTCGCGGATCGATTGGTCATTATCCTTGACCTGATATTAAGGCATATCCCAATCATTTATTCAATTTATTCCCTAATGTCCCCCCGTGTGTAATATTCATGCTGTCCTGATTTATGCAGCCACTGACTGTTCTGTCTGGTTCACCGTCACTTTCACCTTTGATCGATTTGTGGCCATTTGTTAACCACATCTGAAAAGTAGATATTCCAGTGAGAGAATGGCACCTGTGTTTCTGGGCACAGTGACTGTAATCAGTTGTTTTAAGAATATATTCTGGTACTTTATGCTTTGGCGTTAGTATCGGGGGTCTAACATCCCTTGGTTTTGTTTGGTCACATCAGCTGGTCAGTGGACTCCAGTCTATGGTGCAATCGAGTTCCTCCATAACATCCTAAATCCATGTGTTCCATTTGTACTGATATTGCTGCTTAATATTTTCACGGTCAGACACATTTTTGTGACCAGCAGAGCCCGCAGGAGACTCTGGGCTTACAGCAGCTCAGAGACTCCCAGAGACCAAGAGATGGAGAATCGAAGAAAACCCATGATCTTGCTGTTTCTTCTTTCAGCCAATTTCATCCTCTTATCGTCATTGTTTATGTTTTATTCTGTATGGTGGCGAATGCATTCTTTGGGCTATCCGTCTCTGTACCTTCACAATTTTGTGCAGGAATTGGGCTTCATGCTGCAGCTCCTCAGTTGCTGCACAAACACTGCAATTTATGCCGTGACCCAGACTAGATTCAGACAGCAGATAAAGAAAGTGGTGGCATATCCACTTACTCAGATTTATCTATTAATTAAATACATTCATTGATCTATGCTTTCAGGTTTTGCTTACTTTGCTTCATATTTCCAAGAGGTAATGTTATGGTTTCTAAGGGAACAGTCCAGGGTGAGTCATGATAGTTGACAAAAAAGGTTTAATCATTGATATTCTAAATAAAAGCAAAGTATTGCAGATGCTGAAAACTGGAAATAAAAGGTGAAAGTCATTGAAAAACTCAACAGGTCTGGCAGGATCTGTGTCGAGGGAAGCAGTTAACATTTTCAGTTCCAGTAAGACTCTTCTTCGGAACTGAATTGATTGATTTTATTGTGTTGGAAAAGTGGGGAGGCACAACAGGGAGGGGGAGCACAAATGATAGCACTAGGGATGCATGTTGGTGTGCAGTTTTGGTCACTTTATCTGCTGATGGGCATTCTTGTTGCGGAGGAACTGCAAGAAATATTTAATAGAACGATTCCTGGGATAGCAGTGCTGATCGGTCAAAACAGCCTGGATTGCTTCGGTATGTACTGGCTGGAGTTTCGATGAATGACGCAGGATCAAATAGAAACTCCAAAACAAAAGAAATTACAAAATTCCAATAGAACTAGCAGGATAAACATAGGAATTATATTGTGATGAGCAAGAAATACGGAACCAGGCGCTCACAGTCTAAGGAAACTGAATAAGTCATTTGGGACTGAGCCGAGGAGAAATATTTTCACCCAGAGAATGGTGAGTCTGTGGAATTCACAGCAAGTGGTTGATGACGAAACATTGACTGTTTACAAGAAGGAGACAAATATAGTTCTTAAGGCTGAAAGGGTCAAAGGATATGAAGAGAAAGTGGGAACATGGGTCGAAATTAGATGATTAGTCATGACCATACTGAGTGCTGGAGCAGCACTGATAGACAGAATGGCCAACTCTAATTTGTATTTTCGAAGTTTCTCCAAACTATATAAAGATGCAAATGTGGCTTTTAATGTTTGTTGTTAATCCTACACAATGTATCTGAGCAGAGGGATAAACAAACTATTTGGAGGGAAGGGCATGGAAATAAAGTGGAGATTAAGGTTCACTGAATCAAACAGTCCATGAACATTGTCCTCGATTTTGACTTCACCCTTCACACCGCACCTTGTTCTATCCTTAGTGAAACTTACTGTCAGCCAAACTCCATCAATGCTCCCAGTCCGTTGACTGATCATTATCTCCTTCATCACCCTCCACACCCCAACCTTAACTCACATCCAATTGTGCAATCTCACTCTCCACTCCCATGCCACCGTCTCTTTCACCTCAAGGCTTGTCACCATGTCCATCACTCTTCATCCACCCCCATCACTGCCAACCTGTTGGTTGGTCCCTTTGCCCCTCATCGTTCTCCCTCAAACATTACCATCCCTCACATCTCATTGGCCATATTCCATGTCCACCATTATTGTGCATGCCCTCCAGACGATCACTCCTATCTCTTTGGCAAGTCACCATGCCCATCAGTTCTCTACTCACCCACAGGCATTGCGAAGTTTCCATAGTCTCATGTTCCCCAATACCCTGTCCTCTCTCGACACAGTAACCCTCATACTTTTTTCAAAATTCATTCGTGGGGCTTGGGCATCTTTGTCTGGCCCAGCATTTATTGTCTGTCCCTGATTGCCCTTCAGAATGTCATGGGGAGCTGCCTTTTTGAACTGCTGCAATCCATGTGCTGTATTTTCACCCACAATGCCCTTAGGGAGTACCAGGATTTTGATCCAGCGACAGTGAAGGAATGGCAATGTTTGCAAGTCACGATGGTGAGTGTCTGGGAGGGAATCTTGCAGGTGCTGGTATTCCCATGTACCTGCTGTCCCTGTCCTTGTAGATGGAAGAAGTCATGGGTTTAGAAGGTGCTGTCTAACGCTCGTTGGTGAATTTCCCCGTGGAATGCTGACTAGGGAAGTGAGGGGGAATAATTATCTGGCAGTGGCATTATGCTGGAGGTGACAGAAATGACAGCTTATGATCCTTTGGGAAGGTGGCCTGTGGGATAATAAGTGAGGTTGGTGGTAGCCATGATACGGAGGTGCCTGTTTTGGAAACCTGTGGACAAAGTCACATGACACCAGGTTGTAATCCTACAGGTCTATTAGAAATCACAAGCTTTTGGATCACAGCAGCTTCATCATTCGCTCCACCTGACGAAAGAGAAGCACTACGAAAGCTTGTGATTTCAAATAAACTTGTTGGACTTTAACCTGGTGTCATGTGATTTCTAACTGGGATGGTGAGTGAGGACCAAGGAGACTCTATTGTTATTGTAGGACATAAGGGAAGGGCTAAGGTTCAGACATGGCTGAGTGCCCTATCAACCACAGTGGCCAGTCTGTCCTGAGAAATGGAAACAGACGTTGAGGAAGGGAAGGGAAGAGTAAGAGACGGATTCTGACAGGGTGTAAATTCAGAGTGAAATTGATAAACATTTCCAATTCCAAATGAGAAGGAAGCAACACCGATCATGTAATCAATATACTGGGGAAAGAAATGTGTGTGGGGCCCGATGTAGGACTGGAAAGAGGAACTTTCCTCTTACCTGACAAACAGACTGGCATAGCTGGGGCACATTTGGGTATGTATGGCCACACCTTTGACCTGAAGATAGTGAGAGGAGTTAAAGGAGAAGTTGTCCAAAGTAAGAATGAGCTCTACCAGGTGGAGGAGAGTGATGGCGGATGGGAATGATTGAGGCCTTCTCTCCATGAAGTATTGCAGAGTCCTGAGATGATCCTGAGGGGAAATGGACATGTAAAGGTATTGTACATCCATGGGGAGGAGAAGGCAGCAAGAGCTGATGAACTAGAAATTCTAACTGACTTAAAACATCACACTTCCTACCCCCTCCACCAGTACTCACATCCCATTGTCAAGTTTCCATGTACTTTATCACCCCCTTCCTTTCCACAAAATACTGTCATCTCATTGGGCTGTCTCAAGTGTTTCATCACTGTCCCTACTCCCACACACATCCCACTGGCCAGTCTCCATGTCCATCATCAACTTTATGAACAACTTTCACCCCAACCTCAACTTGACCTGGACCATCTCCGTCACCTCCCGCCCTTCCTGGGCTTCTCCCTCTCCATCTTCATCTCTAGGAACCGTCTCTGTACTGACATCAATTTCAAACCCAACGACTCTCATAATTACCTAGATTACACCTCCTTTTGCCCACCTACTTTCAAGAATACGATCCCTTACTCCTGGACATCCCAGATGTCCTCCTACTTCAAGGACTGCAACTTCCCTCTTGTAGTGATTTATAATGTCCTCAACCACATTGCTTGTATTTCCCACACTTCTGCCCTCAAAATCCCTCCCCCTAACAAAAATAAGGACAGACTCCCTGGTCCTCACACACCATTCCAACAACTTCCGCATCCAGTGCGTAATCCTCCGCCACTCCCGCCATCTGAAATCCGACCCCACCACCAAGAGCTATTTCCCTCTTCCTCCCCACCTCTGCCTTCCATAGGGACCACTCAATGCATGACTCCCTCGTCCGCTCCACCAACCCCACCACACTTGGCACCTTTCCCTGCAACCACAGGTGGTACTACACCTGTCCTTACAGCTCCCTTTTCACCCTCATCCAAGGTCCCAAACTATCTTTCCAAATCCAGCAGCGATTCACCTGTATGATTTCCAACCTGGTCTAATATATCTGTTGCTTCTGATGTGGTCTCCCCTACATTGGTGAGACCAAGCGCAGACTCAGTGACTGATTCACAGACCATCTGTGCTCTGTACGATATAATCAACTGGACCTTCTGGTTGCCAACCACTTTAACGCTACCTGCCACTCCCTTGGTGACTTGTCCATCCTAGGACTCCTCCAGTGTCACAAAGCCACCACACGCAAACTGGCGGAAAAACACCTCATATTTCACATAAAAACCAAAAGAACTGTGCCACTTCTGGATCTTACAGCCCGATGGCCTCAACATAAAATTGACCAGTTTTAAAATTTCCCCACCGCACGTCACATCCCATGTCCAAACCTCCCTCTCACCCCGCCTTCTTGACCAGATACAAACTGTCCATCTTCTCTCCCACTTATCCACCCCACCCATCCCAATGACCAATCCTCACCAACCCCTACCTGCATCCACCTCTCACCATCCTACCCACTTCGTCCTGATGAAGGGTGTAAACCCGAAACGTTGATTTTCCTGCTTCTCTGATGCTCCCTGACCTGCTGTGTTCCTCCAGCTCCACATTGTACTGAATCGGAAATTCTAACTGACTTAAAGTGTAACACTCCCTTCCCCACCCCAGCAAGCCCCTACCATTAACCAGAACTCACATCCCATCGGCAAGTCACCATGTCCATCGTCACTTCTTCCCTTCCACACAATACTGTCATCTCATTGGACAGTCTCAGGAGCATCATCACTGTCCCCGACCCCACGACAGTCCCATTGGCCAGTCACCATCTCCATCATCCCTTTCCCGTCCCCCCCTCCATTCCTACTCCAAGTAAAGGCCAGTCCCATTTCCATCAAATCTCTCACTCCCACCTCACTATTACTGCCATCAATTTGACAAGTCTTGAGGTGTAACGTCATTCTGTCCTCCACTACACACCAGTATTGCAATCCCATTGGCCAGTCTCCAAGTCCGTCAACCTTCCTGCCACGACTCCCCGTCATATTCTTATCCTATTGGCCAATATCCGTTGACGGCCTGCCCCACCTTTTAGTCCATTCCCAATGGCCAGTCGCCATGTCAATCATAAGTCTTCCCTGCTCAAAACAGTTACCTCTTTTCCAATGGTCAGTTGCTCCGTCCGTCAACACTCTATCCACCGTCACTCCATTCCATTGTTCTATTCTCCTTCATCTCGCTCCCCTCCAACCATCACTGTTACTGTCATTTCCAATGGGCAGTCTCAAGGGCATTCTTCACTTTGATCCCCACGTCCCACTGTCTATGCCACTTCATTGGCCAATTCCTGTATCTATCGTCATTCTCTCTCACAACCCACTGAGACTCCATCCTTTTTTACATTGTCTACGTCCGTAACCCTTGCATCATTTGCCAGTCTTCATGTCTAGGACCACTCTGACCCCATCGAAGAACAACTTTAATCTGATTCCATTGACTAGTCCCCATGTCCATTAAGAGTTTAATGATGACCATCAGACCATTGTCAATTATCTGGAAAAAACAATTCGTTAAATGAATAATTGGATTTATCATAATCTCTACCACACCAAAGTGACTCCCACATCCCATTGGCCAGACTAAGTGTCACTCATCACTTTCACCGCACTGTACACAGTTGGTACCATCATATTGGCTCACTCCGTGTCCATCATAACTTGACCCACCCTCTCACCATCACACCCGCCACTGTGACCAGTATTCAAGTCTATCATCATCCAGTCTCATCAATACACAATTATTCCAATTCCAATGGGTAGTCTCGGAGTCCATCGTCACTCTGTCCGACCAGCAAGTCATTACACCCATCTGATTTGTCAATCTCCATTTCTATCATCAACAGCCCCACGATGAATTTTTCAAGCTATTGGCTACTCTCCATGTCCATCATCACGCTGTCCAGAGCGTGCCCCATTCCAAATCCCCACATATCCTCCCACCCCATTGGAAAATTACACTGTCCATCATCACCCTCCCCGCCTTCTTACCATCACTCCCATTCCAGAGGCATAATTCTGTCACCAAGTCACCCTTTATTTACACGTGGAGAATCCTTGACACTTGATCCAGCTCCTTCAGAGCCAGTTCTCAGACTGAGCTGAAGCCCTGACACTCCGTTTTTGTATTATTTAACAAAGTTTTCTAATCAGCCTGTTCGGAGAAGTACACCTCCGGAGTAGGGAAGACTTGACCTAGGCCTCCTGATCCAGGGGTGGGGACACTATCATGGTACCACAAGAGGGTTCTTATTTGTTAGTCAGGGCTCCTTGATTGGATCAGATTAACAGACCCAATCAGGCAATTCATATTCTAAGATGTCAACCTAGCTGACCTCGTTCCAACCATTGCATCCCTCCGCCTCTGAGTCTGAGGACATGGGCTGGTTCTATTTTTAGTAGCTTCTTGCGGCGCATTTTAGCATCGGGTCAGGTTCCTCTAACTCTGCCTCTGGTATGGGTGGCATGTGATGCACTGTAGCTCGCCTCTTGCACACACAGCGTGTCGGAGTAAATTCGTTCTCACGGTGACAACATCCGCCGTGTCTATCTCAGATTCCGAGGTATCTTCAACGCTTGATGGAATGGGAGAACAAATGTGATCTGGAACAGTTGGAAAGGCACGTTTCGAGGAGCTGGGCACATTTTGCTCCTGCACCGTATCTCTCCTATCCTCACTACTGAATGTAATTCCTTCCGTGGAGACGGTGCCATAGATGTGTTTAGTGAGAGCCGTGACTCTTGATTCAGTTCTCAGCCGGATAATAGATCTGGGAATGGACTGATTCTGGCAAAAGAGAGATGGTTGAAGACGATATGATTGGAATTTACCCCAGACTTTCAGTAGAAAGCTGGAGAAGAGGCTGTATCTGGACTTGCTCAATTCAGAACAATTCCAGGAATCGCTTTCCAGCGAAATATTATCAGCTCAAAGAGGTAATTACTGACTGTTGTGTTTTGTGTCTAATATTTTTGAAAATAAAAACCTGTTCCCAGATGTTCTGACACAGCTCTGGAGCAGATGAGACTTAAACCAGGTCTTGTAGTTGGGTGGCACGCCGAGCTGGTTCATTGTTTTGCGGACGTTTCATTTCCCTGCTGGGTAACATCATCAGTGCAGCCTCCGATGAAGCACTGTTGTGTTTTCTTGCCTGTTAGTTAAACTCTGGAGTCCGTTGAGCGTGGAGGGAATATGGGGTCGTATATGGACATTGCACTGATGATGTTACCCAGCAGGGTAACGAAACGTCTGTGAAACAACGAACCAGCTCGGCAAGCCAACCAACCACAACATCCACAACCTGAGCTACAAATCTTCTCTTAAAAACAGGTCTCTTGGCTCAGAGATAACAAGGCATGGGGCTGGATGAACACAGCAGGCCAAGCAGCATCACAGTATCTCTTGGCTCAGAAGTAGGGACTTACAACGCGACATTGTATCACACCCTCCTCTGCTCCCATGCTGGTGTTTTTGTCCCAGACCTGCCTCAGTGTTCCAGCAAAGCACAACACAAGCCCAAAGGTCAGCACCTGTTTTTCCACTTTGGCAATTTGCAAACTTGAGGTTTCAACATTGAATTAAAAAACGAGACACACATGCACGCACGCACCCACACACATACATACTAATGTATAGAGTTGTCGAAATAGATCTTAACTGATCCAAAGCAATGACCTAGTTATTTAAATCCCATTTCCCAGCAAGTGGCCAATAGTCATGTGAGCTTGAGTATCACAAGGGCATATTTAAATATCTCTTCAATGTGATGAGGGTTTCTGTCTCTCGGACCCTTACAGGCAGTGAGATCCAGACTCCCAACAGCGTCTCAGAGATAGCAGGAACTGCAGATGCTGGAGAATCTGAGATAACAAGGTGTAGAGCTGGATGGACACAGCAGGCCAAGCAGCATCAGAGGAGCAGGAAAGCTGACATTTCAGGTCTAGACCCTTCTTCAGAAATGAGGGAGGGTAAGGGGATTCTGAAATAAATAGGGATGGAGGGGGAGGCGGATACAAGATGGATAAAGGAGAAGATAGGTGGAGAGGAGACAGACAGGTCAAAGAGGCGGGGGTGGAGCCAGTAAAGGTGAGTGTAGGCATGGAGTTAGGGGGGGATAGGTCAGTCCACAGAGGACGGACAGGTCAAGGGGGTGGGCTGAGGCTGGTAGGTTGGAGATGGGGTGGAGCTTGAGGTGGGAGGAGGGGATAGGTGGGAGGATGGACGGGTTAGGGTGGCAGGGATAAGCTGGGCTGGTTTTGTGATGTGGTCTGGGGAGGGGAGATTTTGAAGCTTGTGAAGTCCACATTGATACCATTGGGCTGCAGGGTTCCCAAGCAGAATATGAGGTGCTGTTCCTGCAACCTTCGGGTGGCATTGTTGTGGCATTGCAGGAGGCACAGGATGCACATGTCGTCTGAGGAGTGGGAGGGGGAGTTGAAATGGTTTGCGACTGGGAGGTGCAGTTGTTTGTTGCGAACTGAGCGTATACGTTCCACAAAGCAGTCTCCAAGTCTCCGCTTGGTTTCCCTGATGTGGAGGAGGCCACAACGGGAACAGTGGACACAGTATACGACATTAGCAGATGTCCAGGTGAACAACTGCGTGATGTGGAAGGTATTCTTGGGACCTGGGTTGGGGGTCAGGGGGGAGGTGTACGGGCAGGTGTAGCACTTTCTGTGGTTGCAGGGAAAATTGCCGGGAGTGGGGGACAAGGGTGAGGATGGCGGGGAGTGTGGAGCGGACGAGGGAGTCACGGAGAGAGTGGTCCCTCCGGAAAGCAGATAGGGTGGGGAGGAAAAATGTCTTTGGAGTGGGATCAGGTTGCAGATGGCGGAAGTGCCGTAGGATGATGTTTTGGCTTCGGAGGTTGGTGGAGTGGTACGTGAGGATGAGGGGGATACTGTTTTGGTTTTATTGTGGGGATGAGGTGTGAGGGATGAGGTGCGGGAAATGTGGGAGACGCGGTCAAGGGCGTTTTCGACCACTGTTGGGGGTAGGTTGCGGTCCTTGAAAAACGAGCTGGGATGTCCGGGAGTGGAATGCCTCATCCCGGGTGCAGATTCGGCGGAGGCGAAGGAATTGGGAATAGGGGATGGCATTTTTGAATGCCATCTGTTTGAAAACTCACATCCCCTCAAACCCACCTGATCCTGACCTTCAATCTCTGTCTCACACTTCTTTGGTCCGTCTATCAAGGGGAAAAGATTCTTTCTGTTGACCTTACCTGTGATCCTTATGATTTTCGACATCTGAATCATGAAAAAAACCATTGAATACTTACCATTTTGGATTGCAGCAGTTCAAAAAGGCAGCTCCCTATGACATTCTCCAGGACAAAGCTGCCCACTTGATTGACACCACATCCACAATCAATCACTCCTTCCACCAGTGATGCACAGTAGCAGCAGTGTATACTATGTATGAGATCTTCATACAACACCTTCCAAACACATGACCACTTCCATCTCGAAGGACAAGGGCAGCAGATAGTTGGGAACAACACCTCCTCCAAGCCACTCACCATACTGTCTTGGAAATATATCACCATTCCTTCACTGTCGCTGGATCAAAATCCTGGAATTCCCTCCCTGAGGGCATTATGGTTCTATCTACAGCAAATGGACCGCAAACACATAGCTTGCGTGGCACAAACTAAACTGATCCCACTTACCTTCTGAAGAAGGGTCCCAAGTCGAAACATCAGCTTTCCTGTTCCTCTGATGCTGCCTGGCCTGCTGTGTTCCTCCAGCTCCACACGTTGTTATCTCTGACTCCAGCATCTGCAGTTCTTGCTATCTTAGTCCCACTTGCCTGCGTTTCTACCATATCCCTTTAAACCTTTCCAATCCATGCACCTGTTCAAATGTCTTTTAAATGTTGCACTTGTACCTACATTTACCCCTTTCTCTGGCAGTTCATTCCAACCTCTGTGTGAAGAAGTTGCCCCTCAGTTCTCTTTTAATCCTTTCTCCTCTCACCTTAAATCACCCTTATGCGACTGTCTGTGAGGAGTTTGCATGTTCTCTCCATGTCTGTGGGTTTCTACTGGGTGGTCAGGCTTATTCCACAGGCCAAAAACATGCAATTTAGGTGGATAGGCCATGTTAAATTACTCATAGTGTTCAAGGATGTGTTGTTTAGGTGCGTTAGCCATGGAAAGTGCAGAGTTACAACGATAGGGGAGGGGAATCCGGAGGGAGGGTTGGTGTGGATTTGTTAGGCCAAATGGCCTGTTTCCACACTGTATGGATTCTGTGGGCTACACAGGGTGTCCACATTAACTGTATAAGTCATGCCCTTGTATGTTTTCACAAAGTGCAACACCTCGCATTAATTCAAATTAAAATCCATCTGCCTGTCCTCAGCCCACTGGCCTATTGATCAAGATCCCTTTGTAATCTTCGATAACTTCCTTCACTGTCAATGAGAGCACCAATTTTGGTGTCATCCATTCCCCGGCATGCCCCTTGATGGCTTAAATTTCTGTCAGTAGAGATATTACAAGAATGAAAAGGGATCATTTATAGCTCTTTGGTCCCTCAAAGACCAAAGGAGACTTGTGTTTCCTTAAGTTTGTACTTGTGGACGCTTGGGAGGTATACCCGACAACGATAGCTCACAACTCCCCAGTTTGCTACAAAACTCTGGTTTTACACGATTGGAGTAGATAGCAGCTTTACTATCAAAAAGGTTACACATTCTTATCTCTATCCAACTGTGTTGATTCTACTTTTCTTTCAAAGTTCATGCAAAGTCTATGTTATCTAATCATGTTCAAACCTAAATACTTAATAACCAATCGAATCAGTACATGGCCATATCTCCTCAGTGTGAGTGCATACTGACCGTGAAGGACTCTCCTTCTCAACCTGTCCCCTCACCTGAGGTGTGGTGATCCTCAGGTTAAATCATCACCAGTTGTCTCGATCCAATGCGAGAGCTGCTCTCTGTTCTGTTAAGTCTATTGTGGCTTGATGTTGTTGATTTCAGTCCTTGACTTCAACCAGAGTTGTGATCTAACTGAAGCATTATAGTGTTTTGGAAGCATCCATGAGAATATAAAGACAAAATGAAACATTTCTACTTTTCCCATCAAGTGACATAACCCTGAAATTAGAGTCAAGGTCCTCAGTGATTTTTGTCATGACTCATAGAACCATACAGTCATTGAGCTTTTACAGCAGGCAGACAGACTCTTCTGCTCTTCGTCTTCATGCTAATCATCAAACATCTATCTATATTGATCTTATTTTCCAGTATTTGGTGCATAGCCTAGTGTGCTAGTGTTTCAAATGCTCATGTAGATACTTTGGAAATGTTTTGTTTGTTTACGCATGTATTACCATTAATCGCAAAGAGTTTTAGATATCCAACACCCTCTGGGTGATAAAACAAAATCCTCTGATCTCCTTTCAACCTTCGGCTCCTTATCTTAAAACTGAGAGCCCTGCTGACTGACTCCTCCAGTCAGGGGAAACATTTCTCAATATCTACGTCTCTATGCCTCTCATCAATTTGTACAACACCTCCTCCAACACATCTTCCTGCAAAAATACCATCCCCTATTCCCAATTCCTTTGCATCCACTGCATCTGCTCCTAGGATGAGGCATTCCACTCTCGTATATCTCAGATGTCCTCATTTTTCAAGGACCGCAACTTCCCCCGCTCAGTGGTCGAGAATGCCCTCGACCATGTCTCCCGCATTTCCCGCAACTCATCCCTCACACCCCGTCCCCGCAACAACAACCAAAACAGAATCCCCCTTGTCCTCACGTACCACCCCACCAACCTCAGGATCCAACGCATCATCCTCCGACACTTCCGCCATCTGCAATCCGACCCCACCACCAAAGACATTTTTCCCTCCCCACCCTTATCTGCTTTCTGGAGGGACCAGTCTCTCCGTGACTCCCTTGTCCGCTCCACACTCCCCTCCAGCCCCACCACACCTGGCACTTTTCCTTGCAACCTGCTACACCTGCCCCTACACCTCCCCCCTCACACTCATCCCAGGCCCCAGTAAGACTTTCCACATCAAGCAGATGTTCACCTGCACATCTGCTAATGTGGTATACTGCATCCGCTGTACCCGTTGTAGCCTCCTCGACATCGGGGAAACCAAGTGGAAAACTTACCTCGTGCAGCAAGCGGCCCTCTTGTTTTCAGCAGCAGCAATGCATGCCGACGGGAAGGTAAGGCGGTTTTTATTTCTCCCAGAATCGTTTAAAAATTTACCATATAAGGAGCGAACACGGGACGGCTGATTAAGTGAGGTAATATTTTTGGGCATTTGTTTCACCTGAAACACTACTTAGGTCGTGTCTCCTACCCATCCTCCTCCTCTAACCAAAAAAAAAAACCTTCTGAGAGTCGATTTGGTAAGGTTACTAGTTTTTCTCCTTTCTTTTCAATAGTCTGTTTGGGAATTCAGAACAATGGGGATGGATGTTAGGGCAGTTGCATGCTCCTCCTGTAGAATGTGGGTAGTAAGGGTCACCACTAGTGCACCCAACTTCTCTGCGAGAAGTGCACCCAACTCTAGCTCCCCGGAAACCGCGTTAGGGAACTGGAGCTGGAGCTGGATGAACTTCGGATCATTCGGGAGGCTGAGGGGGTGATTGAGAGGAGTTACAGGGAGGTAGTCACACCTCAGGTACAGGAAAAAGGTAGATGGGTTACAGTCAGGGGGCGGAAAGGGAACAAGCAGACAGTGCAGGGATCCCCTGTGGCTGTTCCCCTCAATAACAAGTATACTGTTTTGGATACTGTTGAGGGGGACGACTTACCAGGGGTAAGCCATGGGTTACAGGACTCTGGCACAGAGTCTGTCCCTGTTGCTCAGAAAGGAAGCGGGGAGAGGAGGAGAGCATTAGTCATTGGGGACTCCATAGTTAGGGGGACAGACAGGAGATTCTGTGGGAATGAGAGAGACTTGCGGTTGGTGTGTTGCCTCCCAGGTGCCAGGGTCCGTGTTATCTCGGATCGTGTTTTCCAATGGGATGTGTGTGGCAATTTGGGGTGAGAGACAGAGTGATTATTAATTTGACAAAATGAGTTTTTCTGATAATTGACAATGTTCTGATGGTCGTCATTAGACTCTTAAAGGACATGGAGACTGGTCGATGGCATGAAAGAGATGGGGACTGTCCACTGAATTGGGATTAAAGTTGTGTTTGGTTACGCTAAGAGTGGTTACGGACATGGAGATTGGTGAATGATGCAGTGTTTAGAGGCAAGTGATGATGGATGTGGAGAATGATGGTGGGTTATGAGTGAGAATGGTGATAGATATGGAGACTGATCAAGAGAGTGGCATAGACAGGTGGATGTGGGGTTCAGAGTGATGAATGCCTTGGAGACGATCTAATGGAATGAGAGTAATAGTGATGGTTGGAGGGGAATGGGATGAAAGACCATGGAGCAATGGGATGCGAGTGATGGTGTGGATAGTGAACAGAGTGTGGATGGATGTGGCGACTGACTCATG
Source organism: Ginglymostoma cirratum (assembly GCA_024137785.1). NCBI lineage: Eukaryota > Metazoa > Chordata > Chondrichthyes > Orectolobiformes > Ginglymostomatidae > Ginglymostoma > Ginglymostoma cirratum. Next base: position 1,544,831 of record JAHRHZ010000167.1, read on the forward strand.
GGAAAGTTGTAATTCCATTGAGATGATAAGAATTATGATTGACATGGCAACTAGCCAATGGGATGGGTTTAATGGTGGGGTTGGCTGTCAGAGGACATTGGCCAATCGGAAATGGCTGGGGTCCAGGGAGATAGTTTGATGGACTTAGAGACTGGCAAATGGGATGGCAATAATGGTGTAGATCGGAAGACTTGCTAAACTGGTGGTTGTATCAGTGGGGAAGGAGTGAGAGATGTGAAGTAAATGGGATTGGCCTTTACTTTGGGAGGGATGGGGTGGGGATGGGAGAGTGATGGTTGACATGGAGATTAGACGATGGGATGGAAGTAATGTTTTATTGTTGGGGACAGGAGAGTGATGATGGGGATGGTGACTGCCAATGGCATTGAAGATTTGAAGCAGGCAGGCAGGCAGAGAAATGATGGATATGGAGACTGGCCATTGGGATGGGAGTGATGGCGTGGGGGCTACGACAGTGATGATGCACATTCAGACTGCCAATGGGATGACAGTATTGTATGGTGATTTAGGGAGTGCTGATGGACATGGAGACTGTCCAATATGATGAGAGGTCTGATTGGGGGGCGAGAGCGTTGTGATGTTTCCAGTCAGTTTGAATTTCCAGTTCACCTGCTCCAGCTGCCTTCTCTTCTCCATGGATGTACAATACCTTTACATGTCCATTTCCTCTCAGGATCATCTCAGGGGTCTACATTACTTCCTGGAGAGAAGGCCTAAATCATTCCCATCCCCCATCACTCTCCTCCAGCTGGCAGAGCTCATTCTTTCTTTGGACAACTTCTCCTTTAACTCCTCTCACTATCTTCAGGTCAAAGGTGGGGCCATACGTACCTGCATGTGCCCCAGCTATGCCAGTCTCTTTGTCGGGTATGAGAAAGATTCCTTGTTCCAGAGGATTAGATAGGGCGGACAGTGAGAGTCTTTTTCCTAGGATGATGACGTCGGCTAGTACGAGGGGGCATAGCTGCAAATTGAGGGGTGATAGATTTAAGACAGATGTTAGAGGCAGGTTCTTTACTCAGAGAGTGGTAAGGGCGTGGAATGCCCTGCCTGCCAATGTAGTTAACTCAGCCACATTAGGGGCATTTAAACAGTCCTTGGATAAGCATATGGATGATGATGGGATAGTGGAGGGGGATGGGCTTAGATTAGTTCACAGGTCGGCGCAACATCGAGGGCCGAAGGGCCTGTTCTGCGCTGTATTGTTCTATGTTCTATGTTCTATGTTCCAATCCTACACTGGGCCCTACTCACAACTCTTTCCCCAGTCTATCGATTACATCATCGGTGTTGCTTCCCTCTCTCATCCCGAATTAGAAACGTTTATCAATTTTACTTTGAATTTCCACTTTGTTCTCACCTTCACCATGTCGGTCTCTGGCTCTTCCCTTCCCTTCCTCCACCTCCCTGTTTCCACTTCTGGAGATTGGCTGGCCACCAATACCCATTTCAATCCCACCTACTCCCATAGTTTCCTTCACTCTCCATCCTCACACTCTGCTTCTTCTAAGGACTCCATTGCATTCCCCATTTCTCTGTCTCGGTCACATTTGTTGTAACAATGCCATCTTCTGCAGGGGACATCATAGAAGTCCATCTTGTTCCACAAATGCGGATTCCCCACTACCGTCATCAACAGGGCCCTTAGCCATGTCTGAACCTCAGTCCTTCCCTTACCTCTGACAACAACAAGGAGTCCCCTTAGTCCTCACCTCCCATCCCAGACAGAAGTCACACAACACCAGTTTATAGTCTACCAGCTTTCTTTGAAATGATAGGATGGAAAACCCTCAGCACCCCCACCCCCGACTGGGCACAAAGACTCAGGGGGCAGGCAGAATTCAGGCACGTGGCAGGCTTTATTCGAGCAGTAACTGGCTAATGCAGGGAGAGGGCTACGGTCACCGTACCCCTCCCCCTAGTCCCCACCCCTCACCCACCACCCACACCAAATCTGTCCTCATTGTGAGGATGCAGTTGTCACCTAAATCTGTAGCTCATTTCAGAAGAGAGGTGAATGATGATCTAATTTTCACAGCAGGATACAATATTTTCATAAATTTTGTGTTACAATCGTCACGTACAACATGGTCACTGTGACCTTTCCTTATTTTATACATCCATTCTTGTGAAATACCTAATCAATGATGGACACGCCGATGCACAGCCCCAGGTTCCCACGATCTCATGATGTTGAAGCGACATTGTCGTCACCAGGCCTTAGGATCATTCCATGCATCCTATTCATTCACATTCCAAAGTAATTGGCTGTACCCCATTGGACATGTCCCTGTCTTGCTTATCTCTAAGGACTGCTTGAATTCTGTTATTCATTGTGTTCATTTGCTGTCTTTATTAAATTCTGTTACTCCTCTCATATTTTCCCACCGTCCTAATTATACACAAAAAATACAAAAGACCGTTGGTTCTAACAAACTGCTATAAGATTCATAATAATAATTTCTATTTTAAGGTTATTTACATGTAAAGTATTATATCTACCCCGACTGTTTGCATTCTTTAGCTGATGATTTGTAAGCAATTTGTTTCTGACAGGATCCACCAGGCATTTCTTTAATGAGAAAGAAAAGCTTCCTGACACTAATTAACTTTCACATCCATATTTGAATTGTTTCCCCTAATGCTTTTACTCATCTTTGTATTTTGTGATGTCTGTCTATTTATAATTACATTGAAATCTGTCTCTGAAATCTGTTTATCTGAAGAACGTTTATATCAAACTTATTGCATAATATTGTGAATAATATCAATGAAGCAACTAATAACTGCAAATTACCTTTATCTGCAATCGAATACCGGCACCTCCACATCATGGTTACCATTGACCTCACTTACCATCCCACAAGCTTCCCCATCCAAGGGATCATAGGCTGCATGATGAGCTCGGCTAGCTGTCTTCTGGGATGATTTACACCCTTGGTCCTAACTAACTGTGTTCTGTCTGGAACATTTCTGATCAAACTGTCTCTAACAAACCATCTTGCAGCTGTTTGTGCAAGGCTCCCTTTTGCCTCGGGATAGCCCATTCTCAAAGGTACCATTGCAGCTCACTTAAATGCCGGAGGAGGCTTTTACATCTGTTTAATCACCTGTCAGTAATTTTATGCAGGTCTAGAGGGAATGCTCAGCTGCGAGCCATCTTGTGCCTTACAAAGATGGCCAACACTAACAGAAATCACTAGGTTTCAGAGCGCTGTTCCTTCGTCAGGTTAAGTCATTAATGAAGGAGCAGTATGAAAGCAGCTTGCGATTTCACATCAATCTGTTAAAGTATAACCTGGTTTCGTGTGTCTGCTAACTTTGTCCACCCCAGCCCAATACCGGCACCTCCGCATCATGGTAGCTATTGACCTCACTAACCATCACACAAGCTTCCCCATTGAAAGGGTCATAAGCTGCCATTTCTGTCACATGAAGTGTGATGCCAAAACCAGATAAATAATCCCCTTGCCTCCCTTGTCAGCATTCCACAGGGAAACTCACCAAAGATCCTCAGACAGCACCCTCCAAACCCATGACCACTTCCATCAAGAAGGACAAGGGCAGCAGGTCCAGGAGAACACGACCACCTGCCAGATTCCCTCCCAGCCATTCACCATCGTATTTTGCAAACTTATTGCCATTCCTTCACTGTTGCTGGGTCAAAATCCTGGATCTCCATCCCTAAGGGCATTTTGGTCATAATACAACACTTGGAATGCAAGAGTTCGAAAAGGCAGCTTAACATGACATTCTCAAGGGCAACAAGGGACAGACAATAAATCGTGGCCCAACCAGAGATTCCCATGTCCATGAATCAATGAAAAATCGTGTCAAGGGAGGACAGGGTAATGGGGGATGTGAGACTACCCAATGGGACAGCAATGTTTGTAGGTGAGCAGAGAAATGATGGACGTGGTGACTGGCCAAATAGATTGGATTGATCGTCTCGAGGGCAAGCACAATAATGGTGGGCATTGAGCATGGCCAATGGGATGTGAGGGATACTAAGGTGTGAGGGAGAACAATGAGGGACATAGGGACCAACCAACAGGATGGTAGTTATGGGGGTGGTGGGACGACGAGTAATGATGGACATGGTGAATGGCCCATGGGATGGGAGAGATGGTAGCATCGGTGGTGGGTAAAGATGTTGGACATAGAGCCTGGCCCACTGTACTTGAGGTACAGTCGAGTGTGAGGGGAGAGTGATGATAGACATCGAGACTGACGCACAGTTTGTGACAGATGGTGGAGCGGGAGGGGAGAGTGATGTTGACATGGAGACTACACAATTTGATGTGAGTTAAGGGTGGGGGGTGGAGACCGATGATGGAGATGGTGACTGCTAATGGAATGGGAGTATTGATGGGGTTCGGTTGAGAGTAGATTTCAATAAGAATAGAACAAGATGCAGGGTGAAGGGTGAAGTCAAAATTGAGGACAATGTTCATGGTCTGTCCCATTCACTAAACATTAATCTCCAATTTATTTCCAAACCCTCCCCTCCAAATGGTTTGTTTGTCCCTCTGCTTGGATCCATTGTGTAGGATTAGCAGTGAACATTAAAAGCCATATGTTCATCTCTATATAGTTTGGAGAAACTTCAAAACTACGAATTGGAGTGCACCAGTCGGTGTATCAGCACTGCTGTGCCACTCAATATTGTCATGATTAAACATCTAATTCAGTCCCCTGTTACCACTTTCTCCCCCATATCCTTTGATCTGTTTAGACTGAAGAACTATGACTGTCTCCTTCTTGAAAACAGTCAATCTTTCATCATCAGCCACTTTCTGTGAATTCCACAGAGTCACCATTCTCTGGGTGAAAACATTTCTCCTCAGCTCAGTACTAAATGGCTTACTCTGTATCCTTCGACTGTGAGCACCTGGTTATGGACTTCCTGGTCATTCAGAATATAATTCCTGTGTATATTCCTGACTAGTCCTATTGGAATTTGATAGTTTCTATTTGATCCCACATCATTCATTGAAACCCCAGTGAATACACACCAAACCAGTCCAGGCTCTCTTCATCCATCAGTACTGCTATCCCAGGAATCAGTCTGAAACATCCTTGTTGCAATTTCTCCATAGCCAGCACACCCTTGATCAGATAAAGCAACAAAAAATGCACAGAAATATACATCTTCTGTACTATCATTCACTCTTCCTCCACCTTTTGCTGTGCAAGCCCTTAAAACCTGTTACACTTGCTCATCCTCACCACTTTTGCATCCCCATCAAATCCATCATTTCAGTTCCAAGTAAGAGTCCGATTAGAACTCAAATGTTGACTGCTTTCCTCGACACAGATGCTGCCAGACCCGTTGAGTTCCACAAGAATTTTTTGCTTCTATTTCCGATCTCCAGCATCTGCAATACTTTACTTTTGTTTTCAATGTGAATGATTACATTTTTTTTGACGTTCAAGACAGTCACCCTGTACTGTTCCCTGAGAAACAGGTCCCATCTGCTGTCTGCTATCATAGCATCAAACCATTTACCTGTTGGAAATGTGAAACAACGGAACAAAATCTTGAAAAGATGCATTAATGAATGCATTTAATTAATAGATAAATCTGAGTAAATGGATATGACAGCACATTCTTTATCTGCTCTCTGAATCTAGTCTGAGTCACGGCATAAATTGCAGTGTTTGTGCAGCAACTGAGGAGCTGCAGCATGAAGCCTAGTTCCTGCACAAAAGTCGGAAGGTCCAGAGACTGATAGCCCAGAGAATACACCCGCCACCATACAGAATAAAACATAAACAATGACCATAAGAGGATGAAATTGGCTGAAAGAAGAAACAGCAAGATCATGGATTTTCTTCGACTCTCCATCTCTTGGTCTCTGGGAGTCTCTGTGCTTCTGTGAGCCCGGAGTCTCCTGCGGGCTCTACTCGTCACTAAAATGTGTCTGACCGTGAAAATATTAAGCAGCAATATCAAGACAAATGGAACACATGGATTTAGGATGTTATGGAGGAACTCGATTGCACCATAGACTGGAGACCACTGACCAGTTGATGTGACCAAACAAAACCAAGGATCATTGGACCTTCGATAATAATGCCAAAACGTAAAATACCAGAATATATTCATTAAACAACTGATTGCAGTCACTGTGCCCAGAAACACAGGTGCCATTCTCTCACTGGAATATCTACTTTTCAGATGTGGGTAACAAATGGCCACAAATCGATCAAAGGTGAAAGTGACAGTGAACCAGACAGAACAGTCAGTGGCTGTATAAATCAGGACAGCATGAATATTACACACACGGAGGGACATCAGGGAATAAATTGAATAAATGATCGGAATATGTCTCAATATTAGGTCAAGAATAATGACTGATAGATCTGCGAAGGCCATAGCCAACAGGTACCGAGTGATACATTGAGACAGCCCACAGTTTCTGCAAAGCAGTATGAAAATTGTCATTATGTTACCTGTAAGGAAAACAATAGGGAAATCATTATTCATCAGCCTACAGGAAAAGGCATCAGTTTGATTAAAAACCTGTTGTGATTTTTAAATTCAGTAATTTGTATTTGAATTAACAAAAGAAACAGCCTGAACTATTTCAAAACATTCCTCAAATGAATGGAAATACAGATATGAGAACATTGTATGAGAGCAGCATCCATGAGATCAGGCCAAGCAGCATCAAAGGAGCAGGAAAGCTGACGTTTCGGGTCGGGTCAGAAAATGAAGAAGGGTCTCGACCCGAAACGTCAGCTTTCCTGCTCCTCTGATGCTGCTTGGCCTGCTGTGTTCATCCAGCTCTCCGCCTTGTTATCTCAGATTCTCCAGCATCTGCAGTTCCTACTATCTCATCCACAAGATCACGAGAGAATGGGCGGCAGCCACTTATTTACAGCTCCTATTGTGGAGTGTGAAAACATTGTGAGACTGAAGTGTCCTTCCCCATCACTGAAAGACAAATGGTGGTCAGAAATTTCTGTCTTTTGCAGCGTTAAGTAATCAGTGGCACCACAGGTTAATCCCGGATGTGAGTGTCTGTGTGTGAGAGAGAAAATTATACAGAAAATCCTTAGAATGATGTGTCAAGTATGCAGAAACTACGATACACTAGATCACCAGAAAGCACACAGCACTCATTTATTTCCAGCTCCTAATGTGGATGTTACAACATTGTGAGACTGAACCCTTGCACCCAATCACTTAAATGCAAAGGGTAGTTGGAAATTTCTGTCTTTTGCACTGCAGTAAATAAACTAATCACTGGCAAAAGAAGATTCATCCCGGATGTGTGTGTCTGTGTTTGCGAGAGAGAATTTGATGCAGAGTACATAGAAGGATATGTCGAATAGTTCACAGTTGAGTAATGACATTAGAATACAGAAGAGAGGGGTGAGAGTTTGGGCTGACAGGGAATCTGAGAAGAATCCTGTGATGAAAGGAATGACAGAGGAGCCGTGATAGGGGACATGGAAGTGATTGGAAGCCAGGACTGACAATGGAGCAGAGAGTGACAGAGGGGCTGGTGTGGCAATGATCCTGAGATGGGATCCTGAGGGTGCCAGGAGTGACGGGTGAGGATGGAATTAGAACAGAAATGGAAGTGGTAGGGGTGTATGTCGTTACAACAAGAGCTGGAAATGCCAGGGGATTGTGGAACGAAAGCAGATCTGGGAGTGATGGGGAAGTCCGATGTAACAGTGGAATGTGGAATGACAAGGTATTATGGCATCACACAGAGTTCGGATTGACTGAAGAGAATGGAATGAGACAGAGTAATGAGAGAAAGGGTCATATCAAGAGACAGGGCAATGTGTAGTGACAAGTAAGTATGGAGTCACAGCGAGTATGCAGTGACAACAGAACTGGGAGTAACAGCTGGGCACAGGTGACTGCAGGGCCAGATGTTAAAGAGGACTTTGGAGTTACAGAGGAGTTTGGAGTGACAACAGTACTGGGAGTGACAGAGGTGCTGCACTGATGGGTTTGTGAGGGGTGCCCAGCTGCCAGGAGTTGTGGATAGCTAAGAGATGGAGGAACAGGCAGCAAGAGAGTCTCCAGTGTGATTCTGGATTTGAGAGTAATATAGGAGCAGGCACTAGCACATATCTGGCAGTGATGTCGGGAATGTGGGAACAGAACACACGGGAAGAGCAGAGGGAGTTGGGGATGGCAGAGCAGTGAGGAGGATCAGCGGAAGTGAGAGTGATGCAGGAGGCAGGAATAATTGGAAGGCAGAAGTGGCAAGGTAACTGAGAGTGATGGTGGATCTGAGAGTGAGGGAAAGACTGGGGGAATCTCATTAAAAATAAGACAATGCAGTAAAACTATCTCAAAGGTGAAGAGTTGTTACTGACTGATTTGTGAGATTTTACAAAGACCACATTAATAACGTAAGAATTCTGAATGCTCTGTCAGAAGCTTGTACCACACAACATGTCCCCATCACCCCAAGGACCATTCCAAACGTGTAACTGAATCTAAATTGTCATTTATCCAAAAGATGTCATTGATCCAAATTTAATTTGTAATTTGTACAAGATATAAGTCGTAGAACTTGCAATTGACCCAAATTTGTAACTGACCAAAAATTGTTATTGATCCAAGAGTGTCATTGACTGAAAAGAGTAATTTTCCCAAAGCTGTAGCCGGTCTAAAAGTATGATTGACCCAACTGAACTCTCAATCTAACTAATTTTGCTTTAATTAATCTCTATGGATTTTGTGATGAGCTCAATGCAGAGCCAGGATATAAGAGGGAGACATTGAACAACAAAAGTAGGCTCAGCAGGGACAAAACGAGCAAACATAGTGGCAGAATGAGCGGCCAGGACAACAATACTGTTAGACAAGGTACTTATAATCAGTAACTGGATGGGGAGACTTACCAGGGACTCCAACAATAGCCAGGATGGGATAGTAAAAGTGCTGGATAACATTAATCAGATTCTCCATCCAAATCCGCGACACAGGCACTGAAGAAAGAATGAAAAGAGACCAGGATAAATCCCTGTCCATTGTTCCAAAATTCCAGTTTATTGTCTTTACATTCTGATCCATTGTTCGATAATTCCAAGCTCTTGCTCTTAGATTCGTATCTCTCCTCTCCCTCTCTTTGGAGCTGCTGTTCCTTGTTAGTGTCAGAGGTGACGCTCCCGCTGACACTACAGAATAACACGCTGAAAACAGTCTCTTATTAAGAAAAGAGGGAAACACTCCAGCGACACAATTAGGATCCATGGAGACTGACATTAATCACAGTCACTGAACAAAAGGAATTTGGGTACAGACAGGATTACTGCTCAGGGTTCTATTTACTTCAAACAAACATGACAACTCTTAATCAGGGATGCATGGGCCTTCACAGCATTTGGACCATCTGCTGGTCAAGAATGATCTGACTACCCCCATCCCATTTTTCACCTTTTGGTCCATTGCCCTGTCGGACAGAAAATCCTTAATGTAATGAGGTTTACGACAAAACCTCTCAGTCAAACAGTGAATTCCACACTCCCACTACCCTCCAGCTGAAAACAATCCTCAAACTACTCTCCTCTTAGACCATTTTACTTGTGATCTTCAATCTATGCTGCTCATTTTGATCTCACCACAAAGTGGAAAATTTTCTTCCTGTGTAGCACATCAGCATCGCTGATTTTTATATGCATCTCAGTCATGTCCCTGCTCAGTCCCCTCTACTCCAATGAAATCCCAGTGAAGGAAAACCCAGCAGTAGTGATAGTGTCCCAGTGGTAGTGTCCCAAATCTAAGAAGCTTGGCTTCAAGTTGGAGCTCCTCCTGAAGTGTTTCCTCATATCACAGAACTGGCTGATTAGAAAATCATAGAATCCCCACCATGTGGAAACAGGCCATTTGGCCCAACAAGTCCACACCAACCCTCTGAAGAGCATCCCACCCAGACCCATCCCCCTATCCTATCCCTGTAAGTCGACATTTCCCATGGCTCATGCACCTAACCTGCACATCCCTGAATACTATGGGCAATTTAGCATGGCCAATGCACCTAACTTGCACATCTTTGGAGCATGGAAGGAAACCAGAGCGCCCAGTGTAAACCTATGCAGACACAGGGAACATATGCAAACTCCACACAGCCAATCACCTGAAGTTGGAATCGAACCCGGGTCCTTGGCTTTGTGAGGCAGCAGTCTTAAACCCTGAGCCCACTATGCTGGTCAAAATAACTCGTACACTGTGAAAACATTGCTAAGCAAATTGAATCCCCTGTTGGACGTTGGTTCCATGCCTGGATCATTCTGGAGTCTATATCGAAATTGGATGTTTCCCAAAATTATAAATTTAAAAGAAAGTTTCACAGGGAAAAAAGACTGTTAGCACATAATCTAACTGCTGAGTAGCCACTGAACCAACTCAATACTTAGATCACAGAGCCAAGCTACATTGCCTTCAGCCCCCTTACCACTCCAAGACATGAAAGCACTTCCCTTCCGCATGACCCAGACTCTTGTACACCACAGGGTGCAATTCCCCAGCATCCCACATGGACCTTACCATCACTGCCCTCCTGCATCTGAACTGACCACACCTCCGCCCAGGTGGACACAACAAAACGCTCCCTCAGAACACTCTCTCACCCAAAGGTGAAGGTGAACCTAGTAACAAAACTATCCCGGTGTTTATCTGACAATAGATACTTAACAAGCTTCTTTGATGCAGCCGAAAACACAAACATGGAAAAAGTACATTTCACTGAGTACAATGGGAATGAAACAACAGAAATATTAATCTCGCTGCAATTTTTATCACCTACAAACACACAGAGGCAGCTGCATTGACTGGAATTCCCTAAAGATTAAATTGGAAATAGAAAAATTATTCAAATGCCAATTAATATCACACACACAAGAACATTTTTCAGTGACAGATGTTCCAAATAAAATATGCCTTCTGGATCAGGTGTTGTACTGTCCAGTCATATATTCAGTGCATTTCTGAAGAGAGTGATTTCCCATTCATGTGTGCCACTCACATGAGCCAACCCTCACATGTTAGTGATATATTTAATAGAAATCTACTGTAACATGTCCTTCCCACAATATCTGCTATCAGAGGGTATGATTGCACTGAGGGCTGCTTTAAGCGTGTGCAAGATTCCAGGGGAGGAAATTGTTTGATGATTCAGACAGTCCGTGAGCTGCAAACAGATGCTCACCTTTTGACGGCACGCAATCAAACACTAAAAATAATTCAGGACATTTATCTCCACAAAACAATATCATTGATTGGGTACCTGGATAATGGTAAAAAGCAGAACAGGATGTAAACATATGCATCACAGAAAGATCAGCTCAATTTTATAGAAGTTCAATTATTTTCAAGGAACTATGAACCTGCACTCCAAGGTCTCTTTGTTCAGCAACATTCCCTTGGACCTTACCGTTAACATAGATCATAGAACATAGAGCATAGAACATTACAGCGCAGAACAGGCCCTTCTCCCTCGATGTTGCGCCGACCTGTGAAACCAATCTGAAGCCCATCTAACCTACACTATTCCATTATCATCCATATGTTTATCCAATGACCATTTAAATGGCGAGTCTACTACTGTTGCAGGCAAGGCATTCCACTCCCTTACTGCTTTCTGAGTAAAGAATCTACCTCTGACATCTGTCCTATATCTATCACCCCTCAATTTATGTCCCCTCATGCTAGCCATCTCCATTCGAGGAAAAAGACTCTCACAGTCCACCCTATCTAATCCTCTGATCATTTTGTGTGTCTCTATTAAGTCACCTCTTAACCTTCTTCTCTCTAACGAAAACAGCCTCAAGTCCCTCAGCCTTTCCTCATAAGACCTTCCCTCCATACCAGGCAACATCCTGGTAAATCTCCTCTGCACCCTTTCCAATGCTTCCACATCCTTCCTATAATGCGGCGACCAGAACTGGACACAATACTCCAAGTGCGGCCACATCAGAGTTTTGTACAGCTGCAACATGACTTCATGGCTCCGAAACTCAATCCCTCTACCAACAAAACCTAACACACTGTACGCCTTCTTAACAGCCCTATCAACCTGAGTGGCAACTTTCAGGGATCTCTGCACGTCCACACTTCCAAGAATCTTACCATGAGCCCAATATTCTGTATTCCTTTTACTCCTCCCAAAGTGAATCACCTCACACTTTTCCGCATTAAACTCCATTTGCCACCTCTCAGCCCAGTTCTGCAGCTTATCTATGTCCCTTTGTAACCTGCAACATCCTTCCGCACCATCCACAACTCCATCGACTTTAGTGTCATCCACAAATTTACTGACGCATCCTTCTATGCCCTCATCCAGGTCATTTATAAAAATGACAAGCAGCAGTGGCCCCAAAACAGATCCTTGCGGTACACGACCAGTCGCTGAACTCCAGGATGAACATTTCCCACCACCCTCTGTCTCCTTCCAGCTAGCCAATTTCTGATCCAAACCGCTAAATCACCCTCAATCCCATGCCTCCGAATTTTCTGCAATAGCCTACTGTGGGTAACCTTATCAAACACTTTACTGAAATCCATAAACACCACATCAACCGCTTCACCCTCATCCACCTGTTTAGTCACCTTCTCAAAGAAGTCAATAAGGTTTGTGAGGCACGACCTACCCTTCACAAAACAGTGTCGACTATCCCGAAACAAATTGTTCTTTTCTAGATGATTATAAATCCTATCTCTTATAATCATTTCCAACACTTTACCCATAACCGAAGTCAGGCTCACTGGTCTATAATTACCAGGGTTGTCTCTACTCCCCTTCTTGAACAAGGGGTCAACATTTGCTATCTTCCAGTCTTCTGGCACTATTCTGTAGACAATGACGACATAAAGATCAAAGCCAAAGGCTCTGCAATCTCCTCCCTAGCTTCCCAGAGAATCCTAGGATAGATCCCCTCTGGCCCAGGGGACTTATCTATTTTCACACTTTCCAGAATTGCTAACGCCTCCTCCTTATGAACCTCAATCCCATCTAGTCTAATAGCCTATATCTCAGTATTCTCCTTGACAACATTGTCTTTTTCCAATGTGAATACTGACAAAAAATATTCATTTAGCGCCTCTCTTATCTCTTCAGACTCCACACACAACTTCCCACTACTGTCCTTGACTGGCCCTAATCTTACTCTAGTCATTCTTTTATTCCTGACATACCTATAGAAAGCTTTAGGGTTTTCCTTGATCCTACCTGCCAAAGACATCTCATGTCCCTCCTGGTTCTTCTTAGCTCTAACTGTTAACTGTATAAGTCCTGCCCTGATTTGCCTTTCCAAAATGTAGCATCTCATATTCATCCAAATGAAACTCCATCCGCCACTGCTCGGTCCATTGGTTCATCTGACCAAGATCCCGTTGTACTCTGAGGTAACCTTCTTCGTTGTCCACGACACCTCCAATTTTAGTGTCACCTGCAAACTTGTTAACCATACCTCCTCTGTTCATATCCCAATCATTTATATAAATGGCAAAAAGCAGTGGACCCAGCATTGATCCTTGCGGCAACCTCGCTGGTCACAGGCCTCCAGTCTGAAAAGGAATCCTCTGCCACCACCCTCTGTCTTCTGCCTTTGAGCTGGTTCTGTATCTAAATAGCTTGTTCTCCCTGTATTCCATGAGATCTAACTTTGTTAACCAGACCACCATGAGGAATCTTGTCAAATGCCTTCCTGAATCCACATTGTTCACATCCACCACTTGCAGTAGATCAGACAGTGACAAAAACATTTGGAATGCTTGCCTTCATTGGTCAGTGTATTGAGAAGAGGAGTTGGGAGGTCATGTTGAGGCTGTACAGGACATTGGTTTGGCCACTTTTGGAGTATCGCATGCAATTTTTGTCTCCCTTCTATCAGAAGGAAATTGTGAAACCAGAAAGGACTCAGAAAATATTCAAAAGGATGTTACCAGAGTTGGAGGGTTTGAGTTTTAGGCAGAGGCTGAATAAGCTGGGGCTATTTTCCCTGGACCGTCGGATGCAGAGAGGTGAGCTGATAGAAGTTTACAAACTCATCAGGGCCATAGATGGGGTGAATAGGCAAGGTCTTTTCCCTGGTGTGGGGAAAACTAGAGAACATAGGTTTAAAGTAAGAGGGGAAAGATATACTATCTCAGCATAGATTTAAGGTCACAGGTAGGAAAGTTTAAGAGGAAAGTAGATTGAGTTTTGTTTTCAATGGGAGTGTGGAACTCATGTTTCATAAACCTCGTTACATGAAGAATTATGTAAATATTTATTTGCTGTCCCACTGGGCAATGGACCAGAATGTGGAAAATGTGATGAGGGTCGTCAGATCATTGTCAACCAGTAGACGAGCTGAATGGTCTGTGTGTACGCTGTGAAAGTCTGTGCATCTTTAAGTAAGAGCTGTCAGGTTTATGTGATGTAAAGAGAGCCCTGAGTAGTAATCCTGTACACGCCCAAACTCCCTTTGTTCAGTGGCTGTTACCAATGTCAGTGTCCATGGACTCTATTTCTGACATTGGAAGGTTTCCCTCTTCTCCTGATAAGGGACTGTTTTCATCATGTTATCCCATGGTGTCAGCAGGATCCTCACCTCTGACATAACAGGGATCAGCAGCTCCAAAGAGAGGGAGAGGAGAGATCAGAATCTGAGAACAAGACATTGGAATGTTCTAACAATGGATCAGAATGTGAGAACAATAGACTGGAATGTTGTAACAATCGAGAGGGATTTATCCTGGTCTCTTTTCATTCTTTCTCTTCCTGTGTCAGCATATTGGATAGAAAATCTGGTTAATCTTGTCCAGCACTTTTACTATCCCATCCTGGCTATTGTTGGAGTCTCCGGTAAGTCTCCCCATTCAGTTGCTGATTATAAGTGACAGTGGGAACTGCAGATGCTGGAGAATCTGAAGATTTCTGAAGAAGGGTACAGACCCGAAACATCAGCTTTCCTGCTCCTTTGTTGCTGCTCAGCCTGCTGTGTTCATCCAGCTCTACACCTTCTTATCTGCTGATTATAATCACCTTGTTTAACAGTGCTGTTGTCCTGGCCACTCATTCTGCCACGATCTCTGCTCATGTTGTTCCTGCTGAGCCTCCTTGAGTTGTTCATTGTCTCCCCCTTATCTCTTGGTTCTGTATTGAACACATCACACAAACCATGGAAATTAATTAAAGCAAAATTAATTGGACTGACAGTCCAGGTTGTTCAATTACATTTTAAGATCAGTTCCAGCTGTGGGGAAGTTACTCTGTTGGATCAATTACACTGTTGGATCAATTAGAATTTGTGTTCAGTTACAGATTTGGGTCAATTGCATGTTGGACCAATTATATGTTGCATAAATTACAAATTACAATTGGATCAATACACCTTCTCGATAAATGACAATTTTGTTTCAATGACAGTTTTGGGACGAGTCTTGGGGTGATGGGGCATGATCTATGATTCAGGCTTCTGTGAGAGTGTTAAGACTTCTTAGCTCATTAATGTAGCCTTTATAAAATCATGTAAACCAGTCAGCAACAACTCTTCATCTTTGAGATAGTTTTATTGCCTTGTCTTCTTTTTAATGAGATTCCCCATTCTGTCCCTCACTCCCAGATCCACCATCGCTCTCAGTTACCTTGCTATTTCGGCCTCCATATTACTCCTGCCTCCTGCATCACTCTCACCTCTGCTGTTCCTCCTCCCTGCTCCACCATCCCCAACTACCTTGGCTCTCCCAGCATCTTGTTTCTCCACACTCCCAGCATCACTGCCACAGATGTCTGAGTGCTAGTTCCTAAAATTTGCTCATCTTCAGAATCATACTGGATCATCTGTCGCTCTACGTTCCTACATCTCTTAGCCATCCACCGCTCTGCAATCCTGACAAATCCATCAGTGCAACATCTCTGTCACTCCCGTTCTTTTGTCACTCCAAACTCCCCTGTCACTCCATTCTCCTCCTTACCATCTGGCCCTGTAGGGAAGGTAAAGGAAAATCATTATTCATCAGCCAATAGGAAATGTCATCAGCTTGATTGAAAACATGCTGCGATTTTCAAGTTCAGTGATTTATATTTGAATTAACAAAAGAAAGTGTCGGAACTACTTCAATAGCTGAAATGCAAAACACACCAAGCAATCATTCCTCAAACCAATGGAAAAACGCAAATGAGAACAATGTATGAAACTACCATACACGAGATCACCAGAGATTGGGTACCAGTCACTTATTTACACTTCCTTTTGTGGAGCATGAAAACGTTGCGAGACTGAAGGATCCTACCCCATCAGGAAAAGACAAATGGTGGTTGGAAATTTCTGTCTTTTGAATAATCTAATTGCTGGCAAAACAGATTCATCCCAGATGTGTGTGTGTGTGAGAGAGAATTCGATACAGAATACATTGAGTCACCTGCAGAATAGTTCACAGTTGAATAATGACATTCAAATGCAGAACAGAGGGGTGAGAGTTGGGACTGAGAGAAAATCTGGGAAGGATTCCGTGACAACAGGAATGACAGATGAGCCGAGATGTGGGGGAGTTGGGAGTGATTGGGATCCAGGATCAACGTTAAGTAGGAAGTGACAGAGAGGCTGGTCTCACAATGATTGAAAGATGGTATCCTGAGGGTGACAGGAGTGCTGGGGGAGAGTGGAGTTTTAACATGCTCATGAATTAACATTCACATTTCTTTTAAAGGAAGTGTCTACATGCATTTGTAAGGTTAACTTTGGTGGCCTTTTCCCGTTTGTCTTGAAAGTACTGGCAGATCTTCAATCCACAAGTAATGTTGAGTCACAAGAACATTCACTCTCGATAAAATGTTCAGACATTCCTTTCTATTACATGTCACTTGAAGCCTCGTTTATGATCTTTGCTGTCATTCATCCTGGGGATGGTTACAATTTTCGCTGAAGTGAGCTGCATGAATCTCCAGCCAGATAAGTGATAATCAACAGGAGAGGCAACTTTGATGGTGCCCTCAATTTGTGCAATGTTTCATCTACTCCATCAGTAATGTTAATGCCACACAAATACCAGGCTAAGATCATCACCAAAAAGTCGCAATCTAACCACCATCCCCTGATATTGAATATTGTTCCTATCACTGACCCCAACACTACACAACATCCTGAGGGTTACCATTCACCACAAACCATATAAATACAGTGGTTACAAGAGCAGGACAGAGGCTATGAATATTGCAATGAATAACTCACGTCCTGTCTTCTCAAAGGTGTGACACAATCAGCAAGGTGCAAGACAGGAGAGTCATTGAATATTCCCCATTTTCCCAGAGAACTGAACGTCAATAACACACAAGAAGCTCGACATCATCCAGGACAAAGCAGCCCACTTGATTGACACCACATCCACAATCAGTCACTCCTTCCACCGGTGATGCGCGGTAACAGCAGTGTATACTATGTATGGGATCCTCATACAGCACCTTCCAAACCCATGACCACTTCTATCTTGAAGGGAAAGGGCAGCAGATAGTTGGGAACACCACCTCCTCCAAGCCACTCACCATCCTGAATTGGAAGTATATCACTGTTCATTCACTGTCGCTGGTTCAAAATCCTGGAATTCCCTCTCTGAGGGCATTATGGTTCTATCTACAGCAAATGGGCTGCAAACACATAGCTTGTGTGACGTAGACTAAACTGATCCCACTTACCTTCTGAAGAAGGGTCCTGACCCAAAATGTCAGCTTTCCTGTTTCTCTGATGCTGCCTGGCCTGCTGTGTTCTTCCAGCTCCACACTTTGTTATCTCTGACTCCAGCATCTGCAGTTCTCGCTATCGTAGTCCCACTTGCCTGCGTTTCTACCAGATCCCTTTAAACCTTTCCAATCCATACACCTATTCAAATGTCTTTTAAATGTTGCACCTGAACCTACATTTACTCCGTTCTCTGGCAGTTCATTCCAACCTCTGTGTGAAGAAGTTGCACCTCAGTTCCCTTTTAAATCTTTGTCCTCTCACCTGAAAAATATGTCCCTAGATACAACTCGCAGCCTATACTGCCCACCCAAACAACA
This sequence comes from Ginglymostoma cirratum, assembly GCA_024137785.1. Taxonomy (NCBI): domain Eukaryota; kingdom Metazoa; phylum Chordata; class Chondrichthyes; order Orectolobiformes; family Ginglymostomatidae; genus Ginglymostoma; species Ginglymostoma cirratum. Next base: position 1,562,866 of record JAHRHZ010000167.1, read on the forward strand.
CAAACCCTCCAGTCCGGCAACATCTTGGGAAATCTTTTCTGAGCCCCCTCCAATTTATTAATATACTTCCTATGACAGGGTGAACAGAACTGTCCACAGTACTGCAAAAGTGGCCTCCCCAAAGTTCTGTACAACTTCAACAAGATGCCTCAACTCCGATAATCAATGCTCTGAGCAATGAGGGAAAGTGTGCAAAAGACCTCTTCACCACCCTATCTAAATGTGATTCAACTTTCAAGTAACTATGTACCTGAAACCCAGGTCTATCTGTTCAATAAACATAGGGTTGACATGGGAGCTTAGTGGTTCGCACTGCTGCTTCACAGCGCCAGGGACACAGATGTGATTCCACTCTCATGCGACTGTCTGTGAGGAGTTTGCATGTTCTTCCCATGTCTGTGTGGATTTCTGCTGGGTGGCCAGGCTTCCTCCCTCAGGCCAAAAACATGTGATTTAGGTGGATAGGCCATATTAAATTACCCATAGTGTTCACGGATGTGTCGTTTAGGTGCGTTACCCATGGAAAGTGCAGAGTTACAGCGATAGGGTTGGGGAAGCAGTAGGGAGGGTTGGTGTAGATTTGTTGAGCCAAATGACCTGTTTCCACACTGTTAGATTCTGTGGGCTACACAGGGTAGTTCCGTTAATTGTAAATGTCCTGCCATTTTTTGTTTTCCCAAAGTGCAATAACTTGCATTTATCCAAATTAAAATCCATCTGCCTCTCCTCAGTCCATTGGCCCATTGATCAAGATCCCTTTGTAATCTTCGATAACATCCTTCACTGTCGACGAAAGCACCAATTTTGGTGTCATTCATTTCATGGCATGTCCCTCGATGACTTAGATTTCTCTCAGTAGATAATTTACAAGAGTGAAAATGAATCATTTATAGCTCTTTGGTCCCTCAAAGAGCAAAGGAGACTTGTGTTCACTTATCTAAGATTGCATTCATGCATGTTTGGGAAGTATTTCCATCAATGTTAACACACAACAGTTTGCGACAAAACTCTCATTTTACACCATTGAAACTGACAGCAGCTTCACCATAAAAGAGGTTAGACATTCTCATCTGATTCAACAGTGTTGATTCGACTTTTCTTTCAAAGTTCCTGCATATAGCGACGTTATCCAATCGTGTTCAAACCTAAATACTTAATAACCAATCGAATCACTACATGGCCATATTTTCTCATTGTTAGTGCACTCTGACCATGAAGGACTCTCCTTCTCAACCTGTCCCCTCCCCTGAGGTGTGGTGACCCTCAGGTTAAATCATCACCAGTTGTCTCTATCCAATGAGAGAGCAGCCCTCTGCTCTGTTAGGACTATGGTGACTTGATGTTGTTGATGACAGTCCTTGACTTCAATCAGAATTGTGATTGAACAGATGTGTTATAGTCTTTTGGAAGCATCCATGGGAATATAAAGACAAAGTAAAACATTTCTCCTTTTCCCATCAAATGGCATTTTCCTGAAATTGGAGTAAAGGTGCTCTTGATTTTTGTCACTACTCATAGAGTCAGACAAACTTATTGAGCTTTTACAGCATGGATACAGACTCTTCTGCTCATCCTGTTCATGCTAATCATCAAACATCTATCTATTTTGATCTTATTTTCCAGTGTTTGTATACAGCCTCGTATGCTACAGTGTTTGAAATAATCACGTAAATTGCTCAAAATGTCCTGTTTGCTCCCGCATCTATCACCCTTTAACACAATGTGTTTTAGATATTCACCACTACCTGGGTGAAAAAAAATCCTCTTATCTCCTCTAAACCTCCTGTTCCTTATTTTAAAACTGTGAACCCCGCTTACTGACTGCTCCAGTCAGGGGAAACACTTTACTTTCATAAATTTCTACAACGCAATAAGATCCCCCTTCAGTCTTACTCCAAGAAAGACAATCCCAGCCTGTGTAACCTCTCCTCACAGCTGAAATATTTGATCCCAGGTGACATCCTGGTAAATCAGCACAGTGCTCCAATATGGTCAAATTAAGGTGGTGTACCACTAAATTAGATTAAGTGACTATTTAGACAAACAGAGCTAAACAAACAGAGCAGCTGTGCCTGACTGAATGGGAGATCATGACCAAGGGCGGTGTGGGCAATTCCAGCCAGGCTGTTCTTATGTTGATGGAATCATAATGGCCATAATAATGACTTTATCGTTGCCCCACAGACACTGTCTACCAGTTTGGCATTGAAGACGGTTCCCACATGTTGATAGGGATGAGAATTGTGAGCTAATTCTCTGATTCCTGGTTAAAGATATCCATTGGTTCGGTCTCATACGGAAACATTGAGAAAACAATTTCTTCTGGAACTTATTCAATTTACATCTGCTTTGAGATACAATTGACAGAGAACACAGTGGAGAAGTAAATCCAAAGGACCACACTCTGATTCCATTCAGAGGCTCATGAGTTGACAGGTTCTTACTGATAGAATGTATCTTTATCAATAGTTCATCATTGGAACACGATAGAATCCCAACAGTGTGGAAAGAGGCAATATGGCCCATCGAGTCTGCACAGATCCTCCAAACAGCGCCCCACCTGGGCGCAGCCCTCAATCCTCTTCATTTCCAAAGGCCAATACACTGAGCCTGCAAATCCCTGGACATCACAGGGCAATTTAGAATGGCCAAACCCCCTAACGTATATATATTTGGATTGTTGGAGGAAACAAGCGCAGACACAAGGAGAATGTGAGCAGTCCACACAGACAGTCACCTGAGGGTGGAATGAAACCCAGGTTCCTGGCACTGTGAGGCATCAGTGCTCACCATTCAGCCACCCGTCCACCCTGGAAGACAAAAACATTGACCAATTTGCTCTGCAATGTACATTTCAGCTCTTTTACAATCTGGCCAGGGCAGGTGGATTCGGGGTGAACTCGTTCCATAAGTTGAATAGTGAGAGCCACAATTAACAGATAAAGTGTGCTTCTCCTGCCAATATGCTGCCGCTTGGCATTTTCAAGCTCAGACTCTTTTAACATTCAAATATTTTTGAGTGATTGCTGTGAAAATGCAGTGGGTAGTTTGGTACTGGAATGTCTGATCTGGACACTGTGTTCGAGGCAGGTTCAGTTGAGGCATTCAATAGGACTGTTGACTGATTATTCTGTTGAAATAGTGTTGATGTGTGCGGGACGAAAGCAATGTATTGACCCGAATTAATGATGCTCATTTGAAGAGCCAGTGCATCAGAAATGGGCGGACTGGCCTCATTCTGTGCCATAGCAATTCTGTAGTCTGGTCTTTCCTTGCACAATGACCTTCCAGCTCTTGTTTCGTTTTTGATCAGATTTACTGACCTTCTTTGGTAGCTATGAGCCGATATGTTTTTCTTGAAATGACATTCGCTCATTCATTAATAATTTGGTGTCTTATGCTCAAATGGCCTTGACGCTCCTTTTCTTTCTGAACAAACTTGCACCAAACACACAGAGTGTGAATTGGAGACACAAATGAAGCTCACGATCTCTTAACTGCCCCACTGTGTGTTCAGACCGATGCAATACAAGCTCACGTTTGAGTTTTCTACTGAAGAATTCTGACAGTGTCACAGAAAGCTCAAGTTGTATAATACATGTTTGTACTGCCAGCATTTTCATTTCACAGGGCCAAATGTTAAGAATTTCAGATTGTTTTTACTCAAAAATCTTTGGTGGAAATGACGAATTGATATGGAGAGAAATAAACACTTCCATGTTGACTGAAAGGGGCTAGGTTTGCTTATAATCGCAAATAGGTGCCTACAGTTTGAAGATGTACTTCCAATGAGAAGTTGTGAATGTGTTGCATATTATGATTATAAAGGATAATATAATCACGTGTATTAGTGTAAAAATGCTGTTTAATATTGTCGTGTGTACTCATCTGGAATACAGACAATGTAGAAATTGTTGGATTTTTAAATTTGATTTATTGTTTTCACATATACTGAGATACAGTGAAATATGCTGCTTTGCGTGCATATAGGCAGATCATACCATACAGAGTGCATCAGGGTAACAGAAAACAGTTCAGAGTACTGTGTTACAGAGAAGGTGCGGAGAGAGAGAGTGAGATCAACATTAACATTTGAGAGGTCCATTCAAAAGCAGGGATTTTCTTAAATTCTTAAATCTATTTGCACATGCATTCCAACTTTTATATCTTCTGCCTGATTGAAGAGGGTTGGGAGGGGTCTTTGATGATGTTGGCTGCCTTCCCGAGGCAGCAGGAAGTGTAGACAGAGTCAATGGATGGAAGGCTGTTTGCGTGATGGACTGAGTTATGGTCACAACTCTCTGCAGTTCGTCATGGTCTTGTGAAGAGCATTGTCATTACCAAGCAGTGATGCATCCAGATAAGATGCTTTCTACGGTACCTCTATGAAAATTGGTAAGCATCTCTTATTGACATGTCAAATGTCCTAGGCCTCATGAGGAAGTAAAGGCATTGTTGTGCTTTCTTGATCGTCGGATCGATGTAGGTGGACCAGGGCATATTGTTGGTGGTCATTATTCCCAGGAATTTGACCCTTAGATACAGTGTCAGAGAGAAGATACAGATGTTGGTGAGTAAATGTGTTATCTTTTGATTGGAATTTTTATTATCTGTGGAAGTCATAGATGTGAAGCTCATTATCTGTGAAAATAGCCTCAAACCATTGTTTGGCTCACAAGGATTTTTTGTCTCTCCAACTTTTGATATGTACTCCTCCCATGCATGCATGAATAAACAAGGAAGCCCTGCAACCACAGGAAGTGCTACACCTGCCCCCACAAGTCCTCCCTCACCCTCATCCCAGGCCCCAAGAAGACATTTCACATCAAGCAGTTGTTCACCTGCACATCTGCCAATGTGGTCTACTGCATCCGCTGTACCCGTTGTGGCCTCCTCTACATCGGCGAAACCAAGCGGAGGCTTGGGGACCGCTTTGCAGAACACCTACGCTCAGTTTGCAACAAACAATTGCACCCCTCCAGTTGTGAACCATTTCAACTTCACCTCCCATTCCTCAGACGACATGTCCATCCTGGGCCTCCTGCAGTGCCACAATGATGCCACCCAAATGCTACGGGAACAGCAACTCATATTTAGCCTGGGAACCCTGCAGCCCAATGGTATCAATGTCGATTTCACGATCTTCAAAATCTCCCCTCCCCGTACTACATCCCAAAAGCAGCCCAGCTCTTCCCTGCCTCCCTAACCTGTTCTTCCTCTCACCTCTCCCCTCCTCCCACTTCACGCTGCACCCCCATTTCCTACCTACTAACCTCATCCTGCCCTCTTGACCTATCTCCTCCCTACCTCCCCACCTACACGCACCTTTACTGGCTCCATCCCCGTCTCTTTGACTTGTCTGTCTCCTCTCCACCTATCCTCTCCTCTATCAATCTTCTATCCGCCTCCCCCTCTCTCCCTATTAATTTCAGAACCCTCTTCCCCTCCCCCATTTCTGATGAAGTGTCTAGGCCCGAAACATCAAGCTTTCCTGCTCCTATGATGCTCCACACCTTGTTATCTCGGATTCTCCAGCATCTGCAGTTCCTATTATCTCTGAAGCCAGAGTGTTGTCTGGTCTGAAAGGAAATAAGTATGTAAAATGACCATTCTATTTAAGATTACCTGGAAAGATTGTAAAAGGCTTATTTTTTGAAAAATGATTAATATTTCACAAACTGCGACGATAGATGCTTTTCATGACTTGATCTTCTGCACATATTAATGTATGTAGCCTGTACAAAGATAGTGGCATCCACACAATCGAACTGTCTTCCTTTTTGTGACTTGTGACCTGGAAAGTTTAAAGACATCAAAAGTGGATAAGCGTTTTGCGATTTAGAAACATAGAATACTCTGGAGAACTGTGCCCCAGATAGTGTGTTCTTAGCGTTGTTGTGTCACCGATGGTGACAGCTCTCCACTGACACGATAACTGTAATGTCATTGTGAACATGAGTATCAAATTTCATGGTCCACACAACTGATACTGTGGTGTCAAATTGAGATATTTTTAAATTCAGTGCAGCTCGGGGATTCAGAGCAATTGGACAATGAGGAATAAAATGGGTTACAGACATAATGAGTGGCAATGTCACATCGGCTAAACCATGTGGAGAAATTTCAAAATTTGAAGAGCTGGAGATTTGGATCTGCAGACAGGGTCGATTGGACATAGACTGAAAGCCTTATGTCAGTTCCCAGATTATCAAGTGGGAAGCGTCATTAATGAAAGACATTGTTAAAATGTCACATTAGAAGATATCAAACAGTGGGAAATATAAGTCATGGGAGATAGATGAAGGACACAAAGAATTGTAGCATTTGAGACAAATGGAATATGGCAAGAAATTTTATCTGGCAGTAAAATAGGGCACGTGTGGAAATATATAAAGTTTGGTTTATCAAGGCAGTGTGGGGCTGCAATGTTCATCCAAATATGTCCATTTTATATTGTCAGACTTGTGGTAGTAATTTTATTTCACCCTTTGGCCCGAGAATAAAATTTGTCTGAATTCAATAATATAATATTCTAAAATTCGGCACATAAATTGATGGTTGTGGGGAAAAGAAAGGAAGATCAAGTTGAAGATTATCAGAGCAGCTATGATTTCATTGAATGGTGGGATGGACTCAATAGGCCAGATGGCCCATTTTTGCTTCTTTGTCTTATGGTCTTATGATCGATGTTACCAGACTTTGTTTGCCAAGCGCTTGAGCCTCTGACTGAACTTTGACTGTGTTAGCACAGAGATAAACATATTCGTGCAGCAACTTAAATTGTGTAGGCCATATCCAAAATTGCTGCAGGGTACACAAAGAGTTATTGTAATGAATGAGATTTGTTTGCATACCAGTGTAATATATGAAATATATAATATCTACCAGCTAGAAAAGAATGAAGTTATCAGATATTGTGCTGTGCAAAACCACAGACTTTGTCCTGCTCTCTACTTCTAGTTCACCACCATTCATTGCCTTTCTCTGACCTCTCAGTCCTGAACTGATTCAGTTCCACACTAAGATATGTCAGATTATCAGAGTTTTGAGCAGCAAAATTGAAGCCAATAGGAGGAGGGAAGTTAACAACTTATCAAAAAAAGGCAAACTGAACCCAACCAGTTTCAAGAAAATAGTTTTCCTTTGTTGGGCCCAACCGTGATATGCAGTCAATTATCTCCCCAGGCTACTGGACAAATTAATGGAACGTTTTTCAAACTGAGTTTGGTACTGGCTATTCCCAGCAACACAACTGTTGTACATTATATTACCTTATCAGTCTCTGGCAATGATTGCCACAATTTGATCAAAAGTGAAAGTTACAGTGAAAATGACTGAATGGTGTTGGGGTGCATGACTTACTGCAAAAAGAACACTCCACACAGGGATTATGTGAATGAAAGGTATTTGTACGTAATGATACCTGATTCGTCTCAGTGTGATCTCAGTGATAATGACCAATTGATGCGCCACTGCCGTTTCTACAAGGTAGGGAGTGGTACAGGTGCGAGGCCACACTTTTCCCAGGATAGAATCACAATTGACATGAAATTAACTGAAACAGAATGAAAAGAACAAGATGACATTTCTATGCCCAATTTCCTTCCCCCATTCATGAAATTTGACAGCCTCCCACTTGTCCAAACTACATGCCCATCCACTTATCTTTGTCTCATCTCCAAACTTTGCAAAAACACCCAAAGCTCCTTTGTCCAGCTCATGAAATGATTATGTGACCAGTTGAGGTCTCAACAGTAATTCCTGCAGAACCCCATTAGTTTCCAGCTGCCATCCTGAAAAAGAACTTTTTATCCCTACTCCCTATCCCATGCCAGTCAGCCAAACTGCTATCCATGCCAGTGCAGTAACCCGAACACAATGGGTTCTTATCTTATGTGGCAGCCTCATGTGTGCCACCTTTTCAAGGGCCTTTTGTTAATCCAAATGCATCACACCCACTAGCTCTCCTTTGTCCAACTTGCTCATTACCTCTCAAAACATTCTAACAGATTTGTCAGGTTTGACCTCCCCTGGATGGAGCCATACTGACTCTACCCTATTTTACCATGCACGTCCAAGTATCCCAAATCTCATCCTTAATAATGGACTCTCAAATTTGACCAGTGACCGAGTTTAGGCAAAGTGACATATAAATTCCTGTCTGGTCCATGGAATGTGGAGGAAAATGCTTTGGTGTTTTGAAAATTAGGCAAAATTTAACAAGAAGAGAAAGCGATGGTCTAATGGTATTATCGCTAGATTATTGATCCAGAGACCCAGTCAATATTACAGGGGCTCGGGTTCGTATCACACCACAGGAGATGGTGGAATTTGAATTCAATTAAAAAGTATTGGAATTAAGAATCTACTGATAAGAATGAATTCATTGTTGATTGTTGGAAAAACTCATCTGGTTCATTCATGTCCTTCAGGAAAGGAAATCTGCCATCCTCTCGTCGTCTGGCCTCCATGTAACTTCAGACCCACACCAATGTTGTTGACTCTCAATTGCTGTCTGAAATGGCCTAGCAAGCCACTCATTTGTTCCAATCACTAAAACGTCTCAAAGAAATGAAACCAGATGGATCACCTGGCATCGACCTAGGCGCCAGTAAACACCAAGGCAGAACCAGCCCTGCAAACTCCTCCTAATTGACATCTGGTTGCGAGTGTCAAAACTGTCTCTCGGTCTAGTCAAGCAACAGCCTGATATATTCATACTCATGAGATCATACCTCACAGACAATGTCGCAGAAACCACCATCACTATCCCTGGATATGTCCTCTCCCACAGGCAGGACAAACCCAGCAGAGGTGGATGCACAGTGGTATGCAGTCGGGAAGGAGTCCTCAACGTTGAATTTGGACCCCATGAAGAATCATGAGTTCAGGTTAAACATGGGCAAGGAAACCTCCTGCTGATTATTACATACTGTCCTCCCTCAGCTGATGAATTGGAACTCCCCTCCATTGAACAAAACTTAGAGGAAGCACTGAGGATGGGAAGAACACAAAATATACTCTGATTGAGGAATTTCAATGTCCACCAGAAAGAGTAGCTTGGCAGCAGAAATATTGATCGAGCTGCTTGGGTCCTAAAGGACAGAGCTGCTAGACTGGATCTGTGGCAGGTGATCAGGAAGCCATCAAGAAGGAAGGACATACTTGACCTCATCCTTACCAATCCACCATCTGCAGTTGGAGAATGCAGGAGGGCATGCCTGGAGCAGCACCAGGCATACCTGAAGGTGAGGTGTCAACCTGGTGAAGCCATAAAACAGGACGGCTTGCATGACAATCATCATATGCTGCAAGTGATAGAGCGAGCTGAGCGATCCCAGACCCAACATATCAGTTCTAAGCTCTGTATTTCTGCCACATTCAGGTGTGAATGATGGTGGATGATTAAACAACTCACTGGAGGAGGAGGCTGCACAAATACCCCCATCCTCAATGATGGGAGAGTGCAGTACATCAGTGCGAAAGATAAGGCTGATAATCCCCCTCGGCCTCCTCCAGTGGCCCCCAGTATTGCAGATACCAGTCTTCAGCCAATTTGTTTCACTCCAGATGATATCAAGAAATGGTTGGAGGCACTAGATACTGAAAAGGCTACAGGACCTGGCAACATTCCGGAAGTAGTACTGAAGACTTGTGCTCCAGAACTTAGTGGTCCCCTAGCCAAGCTGTTCCAGTACACTTTACGACACTAGGATCAACCCGGCAATGTGGAAAACTGCCCAAGTATGTTGTACACACAAAAAGCAGGACAAGTCCAACCCGGCCAATTACCACCTCATCAGCCTACTTCGATCATCAGCAAAGTGCTGGAAGGTGTCATCAATAGTGCCAACAAGCAGCTCCTAGTCAGTGATAACTTGCTCAGTGACGCCCAGTTTGGGTTCCACCAGGGCCACTCAGCTGCTGGTCTCATTATAGTCTTAGTTCAAACATTGACAAAAGAGCTGAATCCCAGAAGTGAAGTGAAAGTGGCAGCCCTTGACATCAGGGCTGCATCCGACCGAGTATGGCATCAAGGAGTCCTGGCAAAACTGGAATCATTGGGAATCTGAGGGCAAACTCTCTGGTGGTAAGAGTCATAACTGACACAACGGAAAATGATCATGTTTGTTGGAGGTCAGTCATCTCAGCTCCAGGACATCTCTGCAGGAGCTCCTCAGGGTAGTGTCTGAGGCCCAACATTCATGGGCTGCTTCATCAATGATTTTCGCTCCAACATGAGATCAGAAGTGGGAATTTTCTCCGATGATTGCACAATGTTTAGCATGATTTGTGACTCCTCTGATACTGAAGCAGTCCATTGCCAAATGTAACAAGATCTGAACAATATAGAGACTTGGGCTGACAGGTGTCAAGTAACATTCATGCCACAGAAAATGCCAGGCTATGACCATCACCAAGAAGAGACAATCTAACCACCAGTCCTTGACATTCAATGGTGTTACCATCACTGAATCTCCCACTGTCAACATCCTGGGGTTATCATTTATGAGAAACTCAACTGGACTTACCACATAAACACAGTAGCTACAAGAAGAAGCCAGAGTCGAGGAATACTGTGGCATATAAAATACCTCCTGACTCACAAAGCCTGTCCACGATCTACAAAGCATAAGTCAGGAGTGTGATATAATACTCCCTACTTGGTTGGATGAATACAGTCCCAACAGCACTCAAGAAGCTTGACACGATCATAGAAAAAGCAGTCCGCTTGATTGGCACAACATCTACAAGCATTGACTCCCTCCACTATGGACACTCAGGAGCTGCAGTCTGTACTATGCAAAAGATCCATTGCAGAAATTCACCAAAGATCTTCTGATAGCATCTTCCAAATGTACATTATTTAGTGACATTGTTTCGTGCGAACCGAGCGTAGGTGTTCTGCCAAGCGGTCCCCAAGCCTCAGCTTGGTTTCCCCGATGTAGAGGAGGCCACAATGGGTACAGCGGATGCAGTATACCACATTAGCAGATGTGCAGGTGCACATCTGCTTAATGTGGAAGGTCTTCTTGGGGCCTGGGATGGGGGTGAGTGGGGAGGTGTGGGGGCAGGTGTAGCACTTCCTGCTGTTGTAGGGAAAAGTGCTGGGTGTGATGGGGCTGGAGGGGAGTGTGGGACGAACAAGGGAGTCCCGGAGAGAGTGGTCCCTCCGGAAAGCAGATAAGGGTGGGGAGGGAAAAATGTCTCTGGTGGTGGGGTCGGATTGCAGATGGCGGAAGTGTCAGAGGATGATGCATTGGATCCAGAGGTTGGCGGGGTGGTACGTGAGGATGAGGGGGATTCTGTTTTAGTTGTTATTGTGGGGAGGGTGTCCAGTTCGCACTAAACAACTCACCTCCCAGTCGCGAACCATTTCAAATCCCCCTCCCATTCCTCAGACAACATGTCCATCCTGGACCTCCTGCAGTGCCACAATAATGCCAACCAAAGGCTGCAGGAACAGCAACTCATATTCCGCTTGGGAACCCTGGAGCCCAATGGTATCAATGTGGGCTTCACAAGCTTCAAAATCTCCCCTCCTCCTACCGCATCCCAAAACCAGCCCAGCTCGTCCACACCTCCCGAACCTGTTCGTCCTCTCACCTATCCTCTCCTCCCACCTTAAGCCGCACTCCCATTTCCTACCTCCGAACCTCATCCCGCCCCCTTGACAAGTCTGTGCTCCATGGACGGACCTATCTCCTCCCTCCCTCCCCACCTACACTCATCTTTACTGGCTCCATCCCCATCTCTTTGGCTTGTCTGTCTCCTCTCCACCTATCTTCTCCTCCATCCATCTTCTATCCGCCTCCCCCTCTCTCACTATTTATTTCAGAACACCCTTCCCCTCCCCATTTCTGATGAAGGGTCTAGGCCCGAATCGTCAGCCTTCCTGCACGTATGATGCTGCTTGGCATACTGTGTTCATCCAGCTCTACACCTTGCTATCTCAGATTCTCCAGCATCTGCAGTTCCTATTATCTCAATTGTGAAGCTTTTGGATTTCCACTTCTCAATCACAAACCTACCAGAGTAGGTCACATATGCAGTATGTGATCCTCCACACGCCGTGTTCTTCTCACTCAGCTTCACAAGGCTCACCGGAAAGCTTCTGGGATGTAAGCACAGGTCTGATCAGGGAGATCTATGTATTCCGAAGCTGATCTGACCAGAATGCTGAAGATCTATTCAATTCAGATCAGTGTGAGGGGATGTTCCCTCACAGGGGAAAAGGGACAAGGGAATACATGATTAATGGTAGAACGCTGGGAAGTGCCGAGGATTAGGGGACTTTTGTGCACACGTCCATCGGTCTCCATAGGAACATTGACAGGGAGACACAGTGGTTAAGAAGGTCGTCAGGATACCTACGTTTATTATCCCAGGAGCGTTGCTGAGCAATAAGCTGGTCAGTGATCCCCAGTTTGGGTTCTATAGGACCACTGAGCTCCTGACACTGTTACAGCCTTGGTTCAAACATAGTCAAAAGAAGTGAATTCCAGAGGTGAAGTGAGAGTAACAGTCCCTGTCATCAAGGCTGCATTTAACTGAGTGTGGCATCAAGGAACTCGAGCAGAACTGGTATTTCTTAGATATCAGGAGTCAAGCTGTGCTGGATGGAACCATACCAGGCACGTTTGAACACGGTTGCGATGGTTGGAGATCAATCATATCAGCTTCAGAATATTGCTGCAGGAGTTCCTCATGATCCTGTCCAAGGCACAACCATCATCAGCTGCTGTGTTAATGACCTTTCCTCCATCGTAAGGTCAGAAGTGGGGATGTTCACTGATGATTACACAATGTTCAGCAGTATTCCTCACTCCTTTGTTACTGAAGCAGTCCATGTTCAAATGCAACAAGATCTGGACAATGTCCAGCTTGAGCTGAAAAGTGGCAAGCAGCATTTGCACGACACAAATGCCAGGCAATGACCTTCAGCAATAGGATACAATCTAATCACTGCCCCTTGACATTTAATGATGTTACCATCTCTGAATCTAACACTACCAACATGCTTGGAGTTACCGAGAACGAGAAACTCAACTAGACTCGCCTCATAAAGATAGTGTCTATGAGACAGGTCAGAGTCTTGGAACCCTGATCTGTGTAACTCACTTCCTGACTCTTCAAAGCCTGTCCACCACCTGAAAGGAACACATCAGAAATGTGATGGAAACTCACCCTTTGCCTGGATAGATGCAGTTCCAGCAACACTCAAGAAACTGGGCACCATCCACTACAAAGCAGCCTACTTGATCGGCACCACATCCACAAACATGCACTCCCCCCCAACATTGATGGTTGCAGTAACACCTTGTACAATAAACAGAATGCATTGCAGAAATTCAACAAGGATCCTTCGACAGCACCCTTCAAACACACTACCACTTCCATCTAGAAGGGCAAGGGCTGCAGGTATATGGGAACACCACCCACTGCAAGCTTCCCTCCAACACACTCACCATCCTGGTTTGGAAATATATTCAACATCAGGTTCTTGTCCAAAAGGTTCATTTATAAACACAACTTATCGTAGTCTCGCTCCTTCTTCAGGTGTTTGTGAGAAAGGTAATATCTGAAATAGAATTTATAAGTGAAAGATCAAAGGATCACACTGCTGATGAGGAGGTATCAAACAAGTCGAAGATGCTGTTAAGTCTTTAATCAGTTAGGAGGCTTTAATTGATTTGTATGCATATGCAAATCCAGGAATTCTTTTCAAGCCACTATCCTGAGAGAACTAAAAATTTTATTAGTGTTAAGAAGAGTGACATTTTAGGTCAGACAAAGCATGTGAGTTGTGAGGCCTTGTTTTAGAAGCTGTTTGTGTTTTGGTTTGGAGTCAGGCGGGTTTTATTTCTAAAGTAGGAATTTATACAATGCCACATTGGCCGACTGTCGATAAATTGTATGTTGTTTGAACAAAATAGAATGTGTGTGCAAATAAAAATTCACACCATCGGACACGCAAACACACACACACACACTCTCTCTCTCACACACACACACACACACACACACACACTCTCTCTCTCACACACACAGACACATACACACACACACTCTCACACATACACACTCACTCACACACACACACTCTCTCTCACACACACACACACACACACTCTCTCTCTCACACACAGACACATGCACACACACACACACTCTCTCTCACACACACACACACTCTCACACACACACACACTCTCACACACACACACTCACACACACACACACTCTCTCACACACACACACACACACACACACACTCTCTCTCACACACACACACACTCTCTCACACACACACACACACACACACTCTCACACACACATACACACACATATGTAAAGACAGTCAGTCAATGTGGCCAGTGTTTAGACGACAAGTATGCACATTATACATTAACAAGCTGAACTAAGGAACTGAGGATATTGTTGTTCAGTTTGCAGACGACAGGAAGGTTTGTGAAGGGGCAGGTAATGTTGAGGAAGCAGTGAGGTTGCAGAACTATTTGGACAGGCTGGGACAGTGAGCAAAGAATTCATAAATGGAATACAATGTGGGAAAATGTGGACTTATGCACTCTGTGCGGAAAAATAGAGGTACAGCCGATTTTAAAAACGGGAAACACATCACAAATCTGAAGCAAAAAGTGTGTTCGGAATTCATATTCAGATTCTCTTCACATTAACATGCAGTTCAGGCGGTGGTTAGGAAAGCAAATACAGTGTTGGCATTAAATTTCAAGAGGGCTGGAATACTAGAGCAAGATGTCCTGCCAAGGCTGTACAAGGATCTGGTCAGAATACATGTGGAATGTTAGGAGCAGTTTTGGGCTCTATATCGAGGAAGGATGTGTTGGCACTGGAGGGGCTCTCGGAGATGTTTACAAAAATGATCCGTGGGATGAAGGGCTTGTCACGTCAGGAGTGGGTGAGGACTCTGTGACTGTATTCGATGGAATTTATAAGAATGAGGGAGTGGGATCTCACTGAAACTTGCAGAATACTGAGAGACCTGGACACAGTGGGCACATAGAAGATGTTTCCAGTGGTAGGAAGGCCAGGACCTGAACGCACAGCCTCTGAATGAAGGGACGACACTTTAGAACTGAGATGAGGAGAATTTCTTCAGCTAGAGCGTGGTTAATCTGTGGAACTCATTGCTGCAGCAGACTGCGAAGGACAAGTCATTCAGTGTATTTAAGGCAATGACAGATAGATTCTTGATTTGTGAGGGGCTCAAGGGTTATTGGGAGGAGGAAGGAGAATGGGATTGAGAAACAAATCAGCCATGATCGAATGACAGAGCAGAATGACACAATTCTGCTCCAACTTCATACGGTCTTATGTGAAAGACCATAGAGAGGACTTTGATGGAGTGAAGCAGGATCTTTAACAAACTGGATGGGTGCCTCTGAAAGATTGGACAGGATTCTTTGTCAGACTGAATACGGACATTAATCAGAGCAGGTCGGAGTCTTTGTCTGACAAGAGAGCTGTGTTTGACAGACAGAATACGGACATTTGGCAGACAGGACAGTGGTGTTTGTTGCTGGACACGGGCATTTGTCAGACCGGACAGGAGCCTTTGACAGACTGTATAAGTGTCTCTGTCACAGACTGGATTGGGGGCCTTTAACAGACTTGATAGGGGCCTTTGACAGAATGGAAAAGGGACTTTGACAGACTGAGTAGGGACCTTTATCACCAGATAGCAGCCATAAACAGATCAGATTGAGGCCTTTGCCTGACAGGAATGAAGCCCCAAAAACTGAGCAGAGTTATTTGTTGAAACATGCAAGTGACATTGCCAGGCCAGGTCATGGCCTTTGACAGACAGGAGAGAGACACTTCACAGATGTGTTGGTCCATTGACAGACCAGGTAGGGGTCTGTCAGATAGAGCCCTTTGTAAATGCGGTTAGTGGCTTTAACAGACTGTTTAAGTGGCTTTGACATATGGCAGAGCAGACAGTATCATTTGACAGATGTCTTTGGGCTTTTGCCATACCATGTATGGTGGCCTTTGTCAGTTCAGACAGGGACAGAGTGAATAGGGATAGGCAGCATGGTTTTGTGCAGGGAAGGTCATGTCTCACCAACTTGATAGAATTCTTTGAGGAAGTGACAAAGTTGATAGATGAGGTAAGGGCTGTAGATGTCATATACATGGACTTCAGTAAGGCGTTTGATGAGGTTACCCATGGTAGGCTGATGGAGAAAGTGAAGTTGCATACGGACCAGGGTGTACTAGGTGGATAGATAGTGAACTGGCTGGGCAACAGGAGACAGAGAGTTGTAGTGGAAGGAAGTTTCTCAAAATGGAGAACTGTGACCAGTGGTTTCCACAGGGATCCGTGTTGGGACCACTGTTGTTTGTGATATACATAAATGATCTGGAGGAAGGTATAGATGGTCTGATTAGCAAGTTTGCAGATGACACTAAGATTGGTGGAGTAGCAGGTAGTGAAGGGGACTGTCAGAGAATGCAGCAGAATATAGATAGATTGGAGAGTTGGGCAGACTAATGGCAGATGGAGTTCAATCCAGGCAAATGCGAGGTGACGCATTTTGGAGGGTCCAATTCAAGAGCGAACTATACAGTAAATGGAAAAGACCTGGGGAAAATTGATGCACAGAGAGATCTGGGTGTTCAGGTCCATTGTACCTTGAAGGTAGCAACACAGTTAGATAGAGTGGTCAAGAAGGCATACGGCATGCTTTCATTCACCAGACAGGGCATTGAGTAAAAGAGTTGGCAGGTCATGTTACAGTTGCATAGGACTTTGGTTCAACCACATTTGGAATACTGCGTATAGTTCTGGTCGCCACATTACTGCAAGGATGTGGATGCTTTGGAGAGGGTGCAGAGGAGGTTCACCAGGATGTTGCCTGGTGTGGAGGGTGCTAGCTATGAAGAGAGGTTGAGTAGATTAGGATTATTTACATTAGAAAGATGGAGATTGAGGGGGGGACCTGATTGAGGTCTACAAAATCATGAAAGTTATAGACAGGGTGGATAGAAAGAAGCTTTTTCCCAGAGTGGGGGACTCAATTACTAGGCTCCACGATTTCAAGGTGAGAGGGGAAAAGTTTAAGGGAGATATGCGTGGAAGGTTCTTTACGCAGAGATTGGTGGGTGCCTGGAACACATTGCCAGCGGAGGTGGTAGAGGCGGGCATGATAGCTTCATTTGAGATGTATCTAGACAGATACATGAATGGGCAGGGAGCAGAGGGATACAGATCCTTGGAAAATAGGTAACAGGTTTCGATCGAGGATCTGGATCAGCGCAGGCTTGGAGGGCCGAAGGGCCTGTTCTGCGCTGTATTGTTCTGCGCTGTATTGTAAGAGCAGAGAGGGATATTTGACAGACCAGATTCATGCCTTTGACAGACCGAATGGGGTCCTTTGGCAGTCAAGACATGGGGATTCATGCCTTTGACAGACCGAATGGGGTCCTTTGGCAGTCAAGACATGGGGCTTTGTCAGCCCAAATAGGGAATTTTGTCAGAGGTTGGTCGCCTTTGTCACTGGATAGGGGCATTTTGACAGTCAGGATGTGGCAAAGCGGTCATATCCTTACCACTAGACCGGGAGGCCTCTGGTCAAGTTCCGCCTGTTCCAGATGTGTGCGGTATCATCACTGAGGAAGTTGATGTAAAAAACACAAAGGTGTTTTAGACAGACCAGACGGGGCCTTCCTCAGGCTGGCGAAGCAATTTGGACAGAATGGATGGGTTCTTTGAAAGACACTTTTGAAGAGGCTTTGAAAGTGCAGAGCAAGGAGCCTGGAGTGTTCAGTAGGTAGCATATAAGACTTTTAATCTGAGGGTAGGTGTTCAGGTCCCTGGTAGCTGCTGGTTTAGCCTCTGTTTATTCTATCCGCTTATTATGAAAATTAAACAGAGAAATCATGTCTCTGAAGGGTGCTTCAGGAGTCTTTCGTCCAACTGGCAAACAAGATTCTGGAAGTTTCTATAGACACCATCTCTTTTCAATTTAGATGCCCAGACACTCTTAGAGTGAATTGTTTCCAGAACCAGATCTTGCTTTGCCTGAAGCCCTGCAGTGGTAAGATTCCTGAAAAATCAAATTTAAGAAATAGAGAGTCATTCAAAATGTGTCAAAGGGAAATATGCACTGGAAGCTTATCCTTGCCACGAAAGAACAAACACTTCTATTTTCTGAAGAAGGATCAAAACCCGACACTTCAGCTTTCCTGCTCCTCTTATGCTGCCTGGCCTGCTGTGTTCATCCAGCTTCACACCTTGTTATCTCAGGCTCCAGCATCAACAGTTCCTACTATCTCTAACACTTCTTAAATCTTGTTCAGCCTGGTTTCCCCGACCAACCCATAATAGTTCGTGGAAGTACTAATACTGTGCTCCCTTCAAGTTCACACATGCAATGTAACAACAGAAACCTCTCCGGGGTTTCACAATTCATTTCCAACATCATGCTACTCAGTTGTACTTTTCATAAATGAGATATTTTGTGTATGAGCCTTTTCTGCCTGTAGTGAAAAGCAAGTTATCACCCCAGCCTGCAGCTTTTGTCAAAGACAGACAAAAATGTGAACATTGTCACTCCTGACCACCTGTTAAGAATGTTTATGTCGTCTTAGCGGAAACACCTAGAAGTTGATGGAAATGTTACACTCTGCATCAAAGAATAGTGTGATGGCGATAAATGACTTGTGAACACCTCGGAAGGTTTATTTGTTATTTTGGATGTAAGAACATGAAGGGAGATCAGCCAAAAGAAAGAGACACAGGGCTCATAACAGTAACGCTCCACAGCTGCTGACAGACCTACTTAGTTTCTCTCACAATTTCTGTCCTTGCCTGCTTGTGATAAAGATTGACTCTTGTTCACCCTCTGACTGCTTGAGCTAACCGGGCACAGCACACCTTGCCGAACGTTCTGCTGAGCACAAATGTGATCATGAATGAGATTATTTCTGGTTTTCCCACTGATCTTGCAACAGACTTCAGTAAATCTTCCAAATTCAATTGTTCAGTTGTTCATGTCATCAACTCACTATTTGTCAATTGTTCTGTTTCATTCTCAAACATATTTTCTGACAAAGTTCAAAAAAAAAGCACAAATGCCGCCTGCTCAGCTAAAGGACATGTGTTTGATCTTGAGACTGTTTGGCAGCTCAGCTTCAAAGCTCACAGCACAGTTTCTTTCAGCTCACAGATATTTTGCTCAGTAATTTAACAAAATCATGTGCCAATTGCAGCTAAATTGCATTCAATCCATCCAGTATTCCAGTTTTATGGTCGACAAGTTATTGGACAGGATCCTGACGAACAGGATCAAGCAACAGGATCAAGCAACAGGATCAACCCTCTTTACACAGAGGGTGGTAGGTGCCTGGAACGTGTTGCCAACAGAGGTAGTAGAGGCAGGCACGGTAGATTCACTTAAGGTGCGTCTGGACAGATGCATGAGTAGGTGGGGAGCAGAGGGATACAGATCCTTAGGAATTGGGCGATAGGTTTAGACAGTGGATTTGGATCGGCTCAGGCTTGGAGGGCCGAAGGGCCTGTTCCTGGGCTGTAAGTTTTCTTTGTTCTTTGTTCTTTGTAACATTTGGATTATCAAGGTCGCATTCAGGATAGTTACCATGGAATTGTGCGGGGGACGTCGCATCTGACAAAGCTTTTAGAGTTTTTGTTGAAGAGGTAACCAAGAGTAGAAATGGGGGTAGGGCAGTGGATGCCATCTATATGGGGTTTAGTATGGCCTGTGCCAAGGTTCCGCATGGCAGGCTAGACAAGAGGTTACATGGGATCCAGGGAGAGCAAGCTAATTAGATTCAAAATTGGCTTGATGATCGGAAGAAGAGGATAATGGTTGAAGGTTGTTTTGTGGACTGAAGGGCTGTGACGAGTGGTGTGCCACAGGGGACAGTGCTGGGACCTTTCTTATCTGTGATTTACATAAATGATCTGGATGTGAATGTACAAGACATGATTAGTGAGTTTGCAGATGTTACGAAATTAGGAGGTATCGTTGAGAGCAAAGGAGGTTATCAAAAATTACAGAGGGATTTTGATCAGATGGTGAAGTGGACTGATAGTTGGCAAATTCAATTCAATAGAGATAAGGGTGAGGCATTGCATTTTGGAAAGTCAAACCCGGGTAGGACATATACAGTAAATGGTAAGGTCCTGAGGAGTATTGTGGAACAGAGGGACCTTGATGTAAAAGTACGTAGTTCATTGCAAGCGGCATCACAGGCAGACAGGGGGTGAAAAAAGCATTTAGCATGCTAGCCTTCATTGTGCGAGGCATTGAGTGCAGGAGTTTAGTCATTAACTTACAGCTGTACAAGCAGTTGATGAGGCTGCACTTGGAGCATTGTGTACAATTTTGGTCACCCTGGATTGGAAAGGTTGAGGGGGATTTGGGCAAAACTCAAGCAAGTGGGGCTAGTTTAGTTTGCAACACATGTGTGTTTGTCGTCCATGTGCTGTAGATAGGCCCATATTGACCTCAGGGAGGGATTTCCAGGATTTTGACCCAGCGACAGTGAAGGAATGGAGATATATTTCCAGGATATGATGGTGAGTGGCTTGGAGGAGTCATCCAGGGATGATGTTCCCAAGTATTTGTTGCCCTTGACCTTCTAAATGGAAGTGGTAGTGGGTTTGGAGTGTGTTGTATGAGGATCTCGTACACAGGACACACTGTTGCTGCTGAGTTCAGTGGTGGAGGGAGTGAATGATTGTGGATATGGCACCAATCAAGTGGGCTGCTTTCTTCTGGGTGGGATTGAGGTTCTTGTGTGTTATTGCTGTTCACTCCTCTGGGAAAATGAGGGGATATTCAGCCACATTCCTGTCTTGCACCATGTCAATAGTCTCCTGGCTTTGAGCAGACAGGTGTTGAGTCATTCACTGCACCATTCACAGCCTCTGACCTGCTCTCATAACCATTGTGTTTATATTGTTTGTGGTCAATGGTGACCCTCATGTTGTAGCTAGTGTGGGATTCAATACTGGGAACACCATCAATATCAAGGGACGGTGGTTAGATAGTCTCTTATTGGTGATGATCATAGCCTGGCATTTGTGTGGCGCAAACGTTACTGAAAGAGCAGATGAAGCAGACGTAATCGAGGGCACCATCAAAGTTGTCTCTCCAGCTGATTGTCACTTAGCTGGCTGGAGATTGCTACAGCTCACTCCAGCAGCAATAGTAACCATTCCCAGGATGATCAACACCGAAGATCATAAACAAATCTGCAATTGTTATGTCATGGAAAAGAATGACACCACATTTTATCAGGAGTGAACTTTCTTGTGACTCAACATTACTTGTGCATTGAAGATGTGTCAGTACTTTTAAGACAAGTGGGAAAAGGCTGCCAAACACATCTAGACCCTTTATTTAAAAGCAATTTGAATGTTAATTAATGAGTGTAAGTGATAATGTGAATGACATTAGCCAACACCAAACCTCCTCCATCTAAAATTGCCATTTGCTTTTATTTATCGCCCCAACTACACTTTGTCCACACATTCCATGGAGCCTGTCAATCTGGGGAAAGAACAAAAATTTAAAAAAGACCAAAAATACCAAAACTGCTGGAGAAACTCCGTATGTCTGGTAGGATCCGTGAAGAGAGAGAAACTGAGTTCCCACTTGGAGACTGGTATGAACCTTCTTCAGAATTGGAAGGGTTTGGAAGAAAAGCTTTCTTTAAAATTGTTTTGATTGAAACAGGATCCAGTGTAAAAGGCAAAAGGTTGTTAATGCTGTTGAAGGAAAACAATGGAGATGTAAAATGGTCTTAAATTAAGCTGTGAAAGGGAAAATATGAGAGATAAAAGGTACTGCAGATGCTGGAGAATCTGAGATAACAAGCGTGGGGCTGGATGAACACAGCAGGTCAAGCAGCATCAAAGGAGCAGGAAAACTTGACGTTTCAGGCCTTGACCCTTCATCAGAAATCAGAAAAGGGAAAATATGGGTTCCCTCCACTGAGAACAAGGTAAACAAGACAGAAAGAGATGTTTGGATCGATTGGGGATGTTTTCTTTGGAGCAGAGCAGACAGAAATTATTTTTTCACTATTCAAATGTCTAAAATTATGAGAATCATGGATCAGGTCGAGGGGAAGGATCTTTTCCCCTTGATGCAGGAACCAGTAACCAGAGAAGTAGAGATTGAAGGTCTGGGTCAGGAGGTTTGAAGGGGATGTGAATAAATATGTTTTCACTCAGACACTGGTGGGAGTCTGGAACTCACTGGCTGTAAGGGTGGGAGACACAAAACTCTCATCACATTGAAGAAGTATTTGGATGCGCCCTTGCATTACCAAAGCAGGTAAGGCTCAGAGCCAAATGCTGGGAAATGGGGTTTTAATAGTCAGGTTATTGGTTTTGATCAGATCACACATGGTCTCTGGCTCAAGAAACAAGACAAGGGTGTGTGTGTGTGTCTGTGTGTGTGTGTCTGTGTGTGTGTGTGTGTGTGTGTGTGTTTCTGAAGTTATTGAATTTAATGTTGAATCCTCAAGCCTATAAATCGCCGAAATAGAAGAGGAGCTGCCGATCTTTGTGCTAATGTCTCACCATCCCTCTCACCATCTCTCCCAAAGTAGTGGCCAGTATTCATGTCTATCATGTCTGAACTTGTCTACATCCACATGTCTACCTTGTCTGAACTTTGAGGAGGGTCTGGAACAAAAACAACATGGAAGGAACTGGGGGTGTGTCAATGAAATTAAAGCAACTGGGATTTTATGGTGACAGAAAGAGCTGTACTGTGAAGGTATATTGTGACAGAGCCAATGATACAACATTGCAGCTGTTCAGTCCCAACATCTGAAACAAGAGACCTGGTTTAAGTCTCACCGCTCCAGGGGTGTGTCAAAACATCTTGAATCAGGGTTTTTCTTTTATTTCAGAAATATCAGACACAAATTGTAACAGTCAGTAATTACATCTCTGAGCTGACAACATTTCACTGGAAAGCGTTTACTGGAGTTACTTTGAATTGTTCAAGTCCAGGAAAAGCTTCTTCACCAGCTTTCTATTGAAAGTCTGTTGTAAATTCCAATCATATCACCTTCGATCACCTTTCCTGCGGCAGAATCAGTCCATTCCTGGATCTCTCATTTGGCTGGGAACTGAATCAGGAGTCACACCTCTCACTAAATATAACAGGCAACATCTCCAAGGAAAGAATTGCATCCGGCAGAGAGGTTAAGACAGAGACAGTGCGGGAGCAAAACGTGCCTGTCTCTTCGACTGCCTTTCCAAGTGATCAGGAAATCGTGTGTTCTCCTTCTCCATTAAGTGCTGAAGATAAATCAGAATCTGAAATGGACACAGCAGATGTCACCACCTTGATGTCTTTACCATTTGAAGAGGAGAACTATTTTCTTCAGAGACAGTCTGTGTGCAAGATGCGAGCTCCTGTGCATCACATGCCACCCGTAGCAGAGGGAGAGTTAGAGGATCACGACCTGGTGGAAAAATGGACTCGAGGGAGCTACAAAACAAAAGGAACTGCCCTATGTCCTCAGACTCAGAGGGGGAGGGATGGAGTGATTGTAACGAGGTCAGCCAGGTGGACATCTTAGAATATGATTTGCCCGATTGGGTCTGTTAATCTGGTCCAATCAGGGCGCCCTGACTGACAGACAAGAACATGAGTGTTGGGGCCTTCTTGTGGTGCAGTGGATGTGACCTGACCCCAGACCAGGAGACCCGGGTTCCAGTCCCACCTCCTCCAAAGATGGGTAATAACATCCCTGATCAGGTTGATTAGAAAACTCGGTCTAAGCAAAAAAAAAATGAACAGGTGAGTCAAGGGTTCTGCTCACTCTGAGAACTGACTTTGTGGGAGGTGGATAAACTTCTGGGTCTCTCCTCATGTATTAAAAGATGGTTTAATGACAGGATAACGGCCTCTGTGTAACGGGAGTGATGGTGTTCAGTTTGGGAGAGTGATGATGGACAGTGTGACTATCCAATGGAGTGAGAGGAGAGGTGGGCCAGGGTAATGGGGAACGTTGTGGGCAGTGTGATGATGGACATGGAGACTGACCAATGGGAATGGAGAAATTATGTAGTTTTGGAACTGGCTGATGATAGACATGAATACTGGCCACGACTTTGGGAGAGATGGTGAGAGGGAGTGTCGAATTATGATGGAGATGACGACAGCCAGTAGGATGGTAGTGACAGTGTACAGAGTGAGGACAATGATAAAAAGCGAAAGAAGTGAAGATGCTATAAATCAGGAATAATAACAGAAGTTGCTGGAAAGGCAGAGCAGGTCCGGCAACATCTGTGAAGGAAATAATCAGAGTTAACGTTTCATGTCTGGTGACTCGTTCAGAGGAAGGGTCACCAGACCTGAAAGAGTTAAATCTGATTTTTTCTTCACAGATGCTGCCAGACCTGCCGTGCCTTTCCAATGACATCTGTGTTTGTGAGGATAATGATGATTGACACTAATTCTGTCCAATGGGATGTGTGGGCCCATTTGGGGTGGGAGACGGAGTGATAAACCCAATTATTAATTTAACAAAATGAGTTTTTCTGAGAATTGACAATGTTCTGATGGTTGTCATTAGACTCTCAATGGACTTGGAGACTGGTCGATGGCATGAGAGAGATGGGGACTGGCCACTGGATTGGGATTAAAGTAGTGTGTGGGTGCACTGAGAGTGGTTATGGACATGGAGACTGGTGAATGATGCAGTGTTTAAGGGCAAGTGATGATGGATGTGGAGAATGATGGTGAGTTATGAGTGAGTATGATGATCGATATGGGGACTGGTCAATAGAGTGGCATAGACAGGTGGACGTGGGGTTCAGAGTGATGAATGCCTTGGAGACTATCAAATGGAATGAGAGTAATAGTGATGGTTGGAGGGGAATGAGATGAAAGACCACGGAGCAATGGGATGCGAGTGATGGTGTGGAGAGTGAACAGAGTGTGGATGGATGTGGCGACTGATTCATGGGAAAGTTGTAATTCCATTGAGATGATAAGAATCATGATTGACATGGCACCGAGCCAATGGGATGGGTTTAATGGCGGGGTTGGCTGTCAGAGGACATTGGCCAATTGGATGAGGAAATGGCTGGGGGTCCAGGGAGATAGTTTGATGGACTTAGAGACTGGCAAATGGGATGGCAATAATGGTGTAGATCAGAAGACTTTCCAAATTGATGGCTGTATCAGTGGTGTAGGAGTGAGAGATGTGAAGTAAATGGGATTGGCCTTTACTTTGGGAGGGATGGAGTGGGGATGGGAGAGTGATGGTTGACATGGAGATTAGACGATGGGATGGAAGTAATGTTTTATTGTTGGGGACAGGAGAGTGATGATGGGATGGTGACTGCCAATGGCATTGAAGATTTGAAGCAGGCAGGCAGGCAGAGAAATGATGGATATGGAGACTGGCCATTGGGGTGGGAGTGATGGCGTGGGGGCTGCGACAGTGATGATGCACATTCAGACTGCCAATGGGATGACAGTATTGTATGGTGGTTTAGGGAGTGCTGATGAACATGGCGACTGGCCAATATGATGAGAGATCTGATTGGGGGGGCAACAGCGTTGTGATACTTTAAGTCAGTTTGAATTTCCAGTTCACCTGCTCCAGCTGCTTTCTCTTCTCCATGGATGTACAATACCTTTACATGTCCATTTCCTCTCAGGATCATTTCAGGGCTGTACCTTACTTCCTGGAGAGAAGGCCTGAATCATTCCCATCCCCTATCACTATCATCCAGCTGGCAGAGCTCATTCTCACTTTGGGCAACTTCTCCTTTAACTCCTCTCACTATCTTCAGGTCAAAGGTGTGGCCACACGTACCCGCATGTGCCCTAGCTATGCCAGTCTCTTTGTCGGGTATGAGAAACATTCCTTGTTCCAATCCTGCACTGGGCCCTACTCACAACTCTTTCCCCGGTCTAACGATTACATCATCGGTGTTGCTTCACTCTGTCATCCCAAATTAGAAATGTTTATCAATTTTACTTTGAATTTCCACTTTGTTCTCACCTTCACCATGTCGGTCTCTGACTCTTCCCTTCCCTTCCTCGACCTCCCTGTTTCCATTTCTGGAGATTGGCTGGCCACTAATACCCATTTCAATCCCACCAACTCCCATAGTTTCCTTCACTTTACATCCTCATACTCCGCTTCTTCTAAGGACTCCATTGCATTCCCCATTTCTCTATCTCGGTCACATTTGTTGTAACAATGCCACCTTCTGCAGGGGGACATCAGAGATCTCCATCTTGTTCCACAAATGCGGATTCCCCACGACCGTCATCAACAGGGCCCTCAGCCATGTCTGAACCTCAGTCCTTCCCTTACCTCTGACAACAACAAGGAGCCCCCTTGGTCCTCACCTCCCATCCCAGACAGAAGTCACACGACACCAGTTTATAGTCTACCAGCTTTCTTTGAAATGTTAGGATGGAAAACCCGCAGCACCCCCACCCCCGACTGGGCACAAAGACTCAGGGGGCAGGCCGAATTCAGGCATTATTCCAGCAGTAACCGGCTAATGCAGGGAGAGGGCTACGGTCACTGGACGCTCTCCCCCTACTCCCCACCCCTCACCAACCACCCACACCACATCTGTCCTCAAAGTGAGGATGCAGTTGTCACCTAAATCTGTAGCTCATTTCAGAAGAGAGGTGAATGATGATCTAATTTTCACAGCGGGATACAATATTTTTATACATTTTGTGTTACAATCGTCACATACAACGTGGTCACTGCGACCTTTCCTTATTTTATACATCCATTCTTGTGAAATACCTAATCAATGATGGACACGCCTATGCACAGCCCCAGGTTCCCACGATCTCATGATGTTTAAGCGACATTGTCATCACCAGGCCTCAGGATCATTCCATGCATCCTATTCATTCACATTCTAAGGTAATTGGCTGTACCCTTTGGAGATGACCCTGTCTTGCTTATCTCTAAGGACTGCTTGAATTCTGTTATTCATTGTGTTCATTTTCTGTCTTTATTAAATTCTGTTACTCCTCTCATATTTTCCCACTGTCCTAATTATACAGGAAAATACAAAAGACAGTTGGTTCTAACTAACTGCGATAAGATTCATGATAATAATTTCTATTTTAAGGTTATTTACATGTAAAGTATTATATCTACCCCGACTGTTTGCATTCTTTAGCTGATGATTTGCAAGCAATTTGTTTCTGACAGGATACACCAGGCCATCCTTTAATGATAAAGAAAAGCTTCCTGACACTAATTAACTTTCACATCCATATTTGAATTGTTTCCCCTAATGCTTTTACTCATCTTTGTATTTTGTGATGTCTGTCTATTTATAATTACATTGAAATCTGTCTCTGTTTATCTGAAGAATATTTATATCAAACTTATTTCATAATATTGTGAGTAATATCAATGAAACAACTAATAACTGCAAATTACCTTTATCTGCAATCGAATACCGGCACCTCCAAATCATGGTTACCATTGACCTCACTTACCATCCCACAAGCTTCCCCATCCAAGGGATCATAGGCTGCATGATGAGCTCGGCTAACTGTCTTCTGGGATGATTTACACCCCTGGTCCGAACTAACTGTGTTCTGTCTGGAACATTTCTGATCAAACTGTCTCTAACAAACCACCTTGCAGCTGTTGTTTGTGCAAGGCTCCCTTTTGCCTTGGGATAGCCCATTCTCAAAGGTACCATTGCATCTCACTTAAATGCTGGTGTAGGCTTTTACACCTGTTTAATCACCTGTCAGTAATTTTATGCAGGTCTAGAGGGAATGCTTAGCTGCGAGCCATCTTGTGCCTCACAAAGATGGCCCACACTAACAGAAATCACTAGGTTTCAGAGCGCTGTTCCTTCGTCAGTTTAAGTCATTAATGAAGGAGCAGTACGAAAGCAGCTTGTGATTTCACATCAATCTGTTAAAGTATAACCTGGTTTCGTGTGTCTGCTAACTTTGTCCACCCCAGCCCAATACCAGCACGTCCGCATTATGGTAGCTATTGACCTCACGAACCATCACACAAGCTTCCCCATTGAAAGGATCATAAGCTGCCATTTCTGTCACATCAAGTGTGATGCCAAAGCCAGATAAATAATCCCCTTGCCTCCCTTGTCAGCATTCCACAGGGAAACTCACCAAAGATCCTCAGACAGCACCTTTCAAACCCATGAACACCTCCATCAGGAAGGACAAGGGCAGCAGGTCCAGGAGAACACCACCAGCTGCCAGATTCTCTCCCAGCCATTCACCATCGTAATTTGCAAACTTATTGCCATTCCTTCACTGTTGCTGGGTCAAAATCCTGGAACTCCCTCCCTAAGGGCATTTTGGTCATAATACAACACTTGGATTGCAAGAGTTCAAAAAGGCAGCTCACATGACATTCTCAAGGGCAACAAGGGACAGACAATAAATCGTGGCCAAGCCAGAGATATCCATGTCCATGAATGAAAGAAAAATTGTGTTGCGGGAGGACAGGGTAATGGGGGTGTTGAGACTACCCAATGGGACAGCAATGTTTGTAGGTGAGCAGAGAAATGATGGGCATGGTGACTGGCCAAATAGATTGGATTGATCGTCTAGAGGGCAAGCATAATAGTGGTGGGCATTGAGCATGGCCAATGGGATGTGAGGGATACTAAGGTGTGAGGGAGAACAATGAGGGACATAGGGACCAACCAACAGGATGGTAGTTATGGGGGTGGTGGGACGACGCGTAATGGTGGACAAGGTGAATGACCCATGGGATGGGAGAGATGGTAGCATGGGAGGTGGGAGAGATGTTGGACATAGAGCCTGGCCCACTGTATGTGAAGAATAGTCGAGGGTGAGGGGAGAGTGATGATAGACAGAGAGACCGATGCACAGTTTGTGAGAGATGGTTGAGCGGGAGGGGAGAGTGATGTTGACGTGGAGACGACACAATTTGATGTGAGTTAAGGGTGGGGGGTGGAGAGCGATGATGGAGATGGTGACTGCTAATGGAATGGGAGTATTGATAGTTTTTGGTTGAGAGTGGATTTCAATAGGAATGGAACAAGGTGCAGGGTGAAGGGTGAAGTCAAAATTGAGGACAATGTTCATGGTCTGTCCCATTCACTGAACCTTAATCTCCAATTTAATTCCAAACCCTCTCTTCCAAATGGTTTGTTTGTCCCTCTGCTTGGATCCATTGTGCAGGATTAACAGTGAACATTAAAGCCATATTTTCATATCTATATAGTTTGGAGTAACTTCAGAACTACGAATTGGAGTGCACCAGTCGGTGTATCAGCACTGCTGTGCCACTGTCATGATTAAACATCAAATTGAGTGCCCTGTTCCCACTTTCTCCCCCATTTCCTTTGATCCCTTCAGCCCAAAGAACTGTTACTGTCTCCTTCTTGAAAACAGTCAATCTTTCATCATCAACCACATTCTGTGAATTCCACAGAGTCACCATTCTCTGGGTGAAAACATTTCTCCTCAGCTCAGTACGAAATGGCTGTATCCTTAGACGGTGAGCACCTGGTTATGGACTTCCTGGTCATCCAGAATATACTTCCTGTGTATATTCCTGACTCGTCCTATTGGAATTTGGTAGTTTCGATTTGATCCCACATCATTCATTGAAACCCCAGTGAATACTCACCAAACCAATCCAGGCTCTCTTCATCCATCAGTACTTCTATCCCAGGAATCAGTCTGAAACATCCTTGTTGCAATTTCTCCATAGCCAGCACACCCTTGATCAGATAAAGCACAAAAAATGCACAGAAATATATATCTTCTGTACTATCGTTCACTCTTCCTCCACCTTGTGCTGTGCAAGCCCTCAAAACCTGTTCCACTTGCTCATCCTCACCACTTTTGCATCACCATCAAATCCATCATTTCAGTTCCAAGTAAGAGTCTAATTAGAACTCAAAATGTTAACTGCTCTACTCAATACAGATGCTGCCAGACCTGTTGAGTTCCTCAATTTTCTGCTTCTATTTCCGATCTCCAGCATCTGCAATACTTTGCTTTTATTTTCAATGTGAATGATTACATTTTTTTTGACGTTCAAGACAGTCACCCTGCACTGTTCCCTTAGAAACAGGTCCCATCTGCTGTTTGCTATCATAGCATCAAACCATTTACCTGTTGGAATTTGTGAGACAAAGTAACATAATCTTGAAAGGATGCATTAATGAATGCATTTAATTAATAGATAAATCTGAGTAAATGGATATGACAGCACATTCTTTATCTGCTCTCTGAATCTAGTCTGGGTCACAGCATAAATTGCAGTGTTTGTGCAGCAACTGAGGAGCTGCAGCATGAAGCCTAGTTCCTGCACAAAAGTCGGAAGATACAGAGACTGATAGCCCAGAAAACGCATTCGCCGCCATACAGAATAAAACATAAACAATGACCATAAGAGGATGAAATTGGCTGAAAGAAGAAACAGCAATATCATGGATTTTCTTCGATTCTCCATCTCTTGGTCTTTGGGAGCCTCTGTGCTGCTTTGAGCCCGGAGTCTCCTGCGGGCTCTGCTGGTCACTAAAATGTGTCTGACCGTGAAAATATTAAGCAGCAACATCAGGACAAATGGAACACATGGATTTAGGATGTTATGGAGGAACTCGATAGCGCCATAGACTGGAGACCACTGACCAGTTGATGTGACCAAACAAAACCAAGGATCATTATATTTCCGATAAAAACCCCAAAACATAAAATACCAGAATATATTCTTAAAACAACTGATTGCAGTCACTGTGCCCAGAAACACAGGTGCCATTCTCTCACTGGAATATCTACTTTTCAGATGTGGGTAACAAATGGCCACAAATCGATCAAAGGTGAAAGTGACAGTGAACCAGACAGAACAGTCAGTGGCTGCATAAAGCAGGACAGCATGAATATTACACACACGGAGGGATATCAGGGAATAAATTGAATAAATGATCGGAATATGTCTCAATATCAGGTCAAGAATAATGACCAATAGATCCGCGATGGCCATAGCCAGCAGGTACCGAGTGATACATTTAGACAGCTCACAGTTTCTGCAAAGCAGTACAAAAATTGTCGTTACGGTACCTGTAAGGAAGACAAAGGGAAATCATTATTCATCAGCCGACAGGAAAAGGCATCAGTTTGATTAAAAACCTGTTGTGATTTTTAAATTCAGTAATTTGTATCTGAATTAACAAAAGAAACAGTCTGAACTATTTCAAAACATTCCTTAAATGAATGGAAACACAGATATGAGAACAATGGAGACAGTCAACATGGATTCGTCGAGGGCAGGTCGTGTCTCACAAACCTCATTGAGTTTTGTGTGAAGGTGACCAAGCATGTGGATGAGGGTCGGGCAGTTGGCGTGGTGTACATGGACTTCAGTAAAGCCTTTGATCAGGTTCCACATGGTAGGCTATTGGAGAAAATGCAGAGGCATGGGATTGAGGGAGATTTAGCAGTTTGGATTAGAAACTGGCTTTCTGAAAGAAGGCAACGAGTGGTGGTTGATGGAAAATATTCAGCCTGGAGTCCGGTCACTAGTGATGTGCCACAAGGATCTGTTTTGGGACCACTGCTGTTTGTCATTTTTATAAATGACTTGGACGCAGACATCGGTGGATAGGTTAGTAAGTTTGCAGATGACGCTAAAGTCGGAGGAGTGGTGGACAGTGTGGAAGAATGTTGCAGGTTGCAGGGAGACTTGGATAAACTGCAGAATTGGGCTGAAAGGTGGCAAATGGAGTTCAATGCAGATAAATGTGAGGTGATTCACTTTGGGAAGAATAATAGGAAGGCAGAATACTGGGTCAATGGAAAGATTCTTGGTAGTGTGGATGTGCAGAGGGATCTTGGTGTCCAGGTACATAGATCCCTGAAAGCTGCCACCCAGGTTGATAGTGTTGTTAAGAAGGCATATGGTGTGTTAGGTTTCATTGGTAGAGGGATTGAGTTCCAGAGCCGTGATGTCATGCTGCAACTGTACAAAACGCTAGTGCGGCCTCATTTGGAATAGTGCACACAGTTCTTGTCTCCCACTGGGTGGCATGGTGGCTGAGTGGTTAGCACTGCAGCCTCACAGCGCCAGGGACGCAGGTTCAATTCCAGCCCCAGGTGACCCTCTGTGAGGAGTTTGCACATTCTCCCCGTGTCTGTGTGGGTTTCCTCTGGGTGCTCTGTTTTCCTCCCACAGTCCAAAGATTTGGTGGCTTGGCCATACTAAATTGCCCGTATTGTTCAGTGGTGTGTGGGTTCTAGGGGGATGGGTCTGGGTGGGATGCTCCGAGGTTCGGTGTGGACTTGTTGGGCCGAAGGGTCTGTTTCCACACTGCAGGGATTCTAATTCTCATTACAGGAAGGATGTGGAGGCATTGGAAAAGGTGCAGAGGAGATTTACCAGAATGTTGCCTGGTCTGGAGCGAAGGTCTTATGAGGAAAGGCTGAGGGACTTGGGTCTGTTCTCATTGGAGAGAAGAAGGCTAAGAGGGGATTTAATAGAGACATACAAAATGATCAGAGGATTAGATAGGGTGGACAGTGACAGTCTTTTCCCCGGATGATGACATCGGCTAGTACGAGGGGGCTTAGCTGCAAGTTGAGAGGTGATAGATTTAAGACAGATGTCAGAGGCAGGTTCTTTACTCAGAGAGTGGTAAGGGTGTGGAATGCCCTGCCTGCCAATGTAGTTAACTCAGCCACATTAGGGGCATTTAAACAGTCCTTGGATAAGCATATGGATGATGATGGGATAGTGTAGGGGGATGGGCTTAGATTAGTTCACAGGTCGGCACAACATTGAGGGCCGAAGGGCCTGTTCTGTGCTGTATTGTTCTATGTTCTATATTCTATGTTCTCATGTATGAAAGCAGCATCCACAAGATCAGGCCAAGCAGCATCAGAGGAGCAGGAAAGCTGACGTTTCGTGTCGGATCAGAAAATGAAGAAGGGTCTCAACCCGAAATGTCAGCTTTCCTGCTCCTCTGATGCTGCTTGTTCATCCAGCTCTGCACCTTGTTATCTCAGATTCTCCAGCATCTGCAGTTCCTACTATCTCATCCACGAGATCACGAGAGAATGGGCAGCAGCCATTTATTTCCAGCTCCTATTGTGGAGTGTGAAAACATTGTGAGACTGAAGTGTCCTTCCCCACCACTAAAACACAAGTGGTGGTCAGAAATTTTTGTCTTTTGCAGCGCTAAGTAATCAGTGGCGCAACAGGTTAATCCTGGATGTGTATGTCTGTGTGTGAGAGAGAAAATTATACAGAGAATACTGAGAATGATGTGTCAAATATGTAGAAACTACGATACACTAGATCATCAGAAAGCACACAGCACTCATTTCTTTACAGCTCCTAATGTGGATGTTACAACATTGTGAGACTGAACCCTTGTACCCAATCACTTAAATGCAAAGGGTAGTTGGAAATTTCTGTCTTTTGCACTGCAGTAAATAAACTAATCACTGGCAAAAAAAGATTCATCCCTGATGTGTGTGTCTGTGTTTGCGAGAGAGAATTTGATGCAGAGTACATAGAAGGATATGTAGAATAATTCACAGAAGAATAATGACATCATAATACAGAAGAGCGGGGTGAGAGTTTGGGTTGACCGGGAATCTGGGAAGAATCCTGTGACAACAGGAATGACAGAGGAGCCGTGATAGGGGACATGGAAGTGATTGGAAGCCAGGACTGACAATGGAGCAGAGAGTGACAGAGGGGCTGGCGTGGCAATGATCCTGAGATGGGATCCTGAGGGTGCCAGGAGTGACAGGTGAGGATGGAATTAGAACAGAACTGGAAGTGGTAGGGGTATATGTCATTACAACAAGGGCTGGAAATGCCAGGGGATTGTGGAACGATAAGCAGAGCTGAGAGTGATGGGGAAGTCCGATGTAATAGTGGAATGTGGAGTGACAGGGTATTATGGAATCACACAGAGTTCAGATTGACTGAGGAGAATGGAATGAGACAGAGTAATGAGAGAAAGGGTCATGTAGAGAGACAGGGCAGTGTGGAGTGACAAGTAAGTATGGCGTCACAGCAAGTATGCAGTGACAACAGAACTGGGAGTAACAGCTGGGCCTAAGGCGACTGCAGGGTCAGATGTTAAAGAGGAGTTTGGAGTGACAAGGGCGTTTGGAGGGACAACAGTACTGGGAGTGACAGAGGTGCTGCACTGATGGGTTTGTCAGGGATGCCCAGCTGCCAGGACTGGTGGATAGCTAAGAGATGGAGGAACAGGCAGCAAGAGAGTGTCCAGTATGATTCTGGAGATGAGAGTAATATAGGAGCAGGCACGAGCACATATCTGGCAGTGATGTTGGGAATGTAGGACAGAAGACACGGGAAGAGACAAGGGAGTTGGGGATGGCAGAGCAGTGAGGAGGATCAGCGGAAGTGAGAGTGATGCAGGAATAATTGGAAGGCAGAAGTGGCAAGGTAACTGAGAGTGATGGTGGATCTGAGAGTGAGGGAAAGACTGGGGGAATCTCACTAAAAATAAGACAATGCAGTAAAACTATCTCAAAGGTGAAGAGTTGTTACTGACTGATTTGTGAGATTTTCCAAACACCACATTAATCACTTAAGAATTCTGAATGCTCTGTCAGAAGCCTGCACCACACAACATGTCCCCATCACCCCAAGGATCATTCCAAACGTGTAACTGAATCTAAATTGTCATTTATCTAAAAGATGTCATTGATCCAAATGTAATTTGTAATTTGTACAAGATATAAGTCGTCCAACTTGCAACTGACCCAAATTTGTAACTGACCAAAAATTGTTATTGATCCAAGAGTGTCATTGACTGAAAAGAGTAATTTTCCCAAAGCTGTAGCCGGTCTAAAAGTATGATTGATCCAACTGAACTCTCAATCTAACTAATTTTGCTTTAATTAATCTCTATGGATTTTGTGATGTGCTCAATGCAGAGCCAGGATATAAGAGGGAGACATTGAACAACTCAAGTAGGCTCAGCAGGGACAAAACGAGCAAACATAGTGGCAGAATGAGCGGCCAGAACAACAATACTGTTAGACAAGGTACTTATAATCAGTAACTGGATGGGGAGACTTACCAGGGACTCCAACAATAGCCAGGATGGGATAGTAAAAGTGCTGGATAACATCAATCAGATTCTGCATCCAAAATCACGACACAGTCGGCGAAGAAAGAACGAAAAGAGACCAGGATAA
This sequence comes from Ginglymostoma cirratum, assembly GCA_024137785.1. Taxonomy (NCBI): domain Eukaryota; kingdom Metazoa; phylum Chordata; class Chondrichthyes; order Orectolobiformes; family Ginglymostomatidae; genus Ginglymostoma; species Ginglymostoma cirratum. The sequence continues at coordinate 1,598,100 of JAHRHZ010000167.1, forward strand.
ATCCCTGTCCATTGTTCCAACATTCCAGTTTATTGTCTTGACATTCTGATCCATTGTTAGATAATTCCAAGCTGTTGCTCTGAGATTCGCATCTCTCCTCTCCCTCTCTTTGGAGCTGCTGTTCCTTGTTAGTGTCAGAGGTGACGCTCCCGCTGACACTACAGAATAACACGCTGAAAACAGTCTCTTATTAAGAAAAGTGGGAAACCCTCCAGTGACACAATGAGGATCCATGGAGACTGACATTAATCACAGTCACCAAACAAAAGGAATTTGGGTACAGACATGATTACTGCTCAGGGTTCTATTTACTTCAAACAAACATGTCAGCTCTTAATCAGGGATGCATGGACCTTCACAGCATTTGGATCATCTGCTGGTCAAGAATGAACTGACTACCCTCATCCCATTTTTCACCTTTTGGTCCATTGCCCTGTAGGACAGAAAATCCTTAATGTAATGAGGTTGATGACAAAACCGCTCAGTCAAACAGTGAATTCCACACTCCCATTACCCTCCAGCTGAAAACCATACTAAAACTACTCTCCTCTTAGACCATTTTACTTGTGATCTTCAATCTATGCTGCTCATTTTGGTCTCACCACAAAGGGGAAAATTTTCTTCCTGTGTAGCACATCAGCACCCCTGATTTTTATATGCATCTCAGTCATGTCCCTGCTCAGTCCCCTCTACTCCAACGAAAACCCAGTGATGGAAAACCCAGCAGTAGTGATAGTGTCCCAGTGGTAGTGTCCCAAATCTAAGAAGCTTGGCTTCAAGTTGGAGCTCCTCCTGAAGTGTTTCATAATATCACGGAACTGGCTGATTAGAAAATCATAGAATCCCCACCGTGTGGAAAACAGGTCATTTGGCCCAACAAGTCCACACCAACCCTCTGAAGAGCATCCCACCCTGACCCATCCCCCTACCCTATCCCTGTAAGCCGACATTTCCCATGTCTCATGCACCGAACCTGCACATCCCTGAATACTATGGGCAATTTAGCATGGCCAATCCACCTAACTTGCACATCTTTGGACCATGGAAGGAAACCAGAGCGCCTAGTGTAAACCCATGCAGACAAAGGGAAAATATGCAAACTCTACACAGCCAATCACCTGAAGTTGGAATCGAACCCGGGTCCCTGGCTTTGTGAGGCAGCAGTCTTAATCCCTGAGCCCATTATGCTGGTCAAAATAACTTGTACACTGTGAAAACTTTGCTGAGCAAATTGAATCCCCTGTTGGACATTGGTTCTATGCCTGGATCATTCTGTAGTCTGTATCTAAATTGGATGTTTCCCAAAATTATAAATTTAAAAGAAAATTTCTCAGGGAGAAAAGACTGTTAGCACATAATCGAGCTGCTGAGTAACCACTGAATCAACTCAATACTTCGATCACAGAGCCAAGCTACATTGCCTTCAGCACCCTTACCACTCCATGACATGAAAGCACTTCCCTTCCTTACCGCATGACCCAGACTCGCCCCTCATACACCACAGGATACAATTCCCCAGCATCCCACATGGACCTGACCATCACTGCCCTCCTGCATCTGAACTGACCACACCTCCGCCCAGGTGGACACAACAAAACGCTTCCTCAGAACACTCTCTCACCCAAAGGTGAAGGTGAACCGAGTAAGAAAACTATCCAGGTGTTTATCTGACAATAGATACTTAACAAGTTTCTTTGATGCAGCCGAAAACACAAACGTGGAAAAAATACATTTCACTGAGTACAGTGGGAATGAAACAACAGAAATATTAATCTCGCTGCAATTTTTATAACCTACAAACACACAGAGGCAACTGCATTGACTGGAATTATCTAAAGATTAAATTGGAAAAAGGAAAACTTGTCAAATGCCAATTAATATCACACACTCAAGAAAATTTTTCAGTGACAGATGCTCCAAGTAAAATATGTCTCCTGGATCAGGTGTTGTACTGTCCAGTCATATATTCAGTGCATTTCTGAAGAGAGTGATTTCCCATTCATGTGTGCCACTCACATTAGCCAACCCTCACATGTTAGTGATATATTTAATAGAAATCTACTGTAACATGTCCTTCCCACAATATCTGCTATCAGAGGGTATGATTGTACTGAGGGCTGCTTTAAGCGTGTGCAAGATTCCAGGGGAGGAAATTGTTTGATGATTCAGACAGTCCGTGAGCTGCAAACAGATGCTCACCTTTTGACTACACACAGTCAAACACTGAAAATAATTCAGGACATTTATCTCCACAAAATAATATCATTGATTGGGTACCTGGATAATGGTAAAAAACAGAACAGGATGTAAACATGTGCATCACAGAAAGATCAGCTCAATTTTATAGAAGTTCAATTATTTTCAAGGAACTATGAACCTGCACTCCAAGGTCTCTTTGTTCAACAACATTCCCTTGGACCTTACCATTAACTGTATAAGTCCTGCCCTGATTTGCCTTTCCAAAATGTAGCATCTCACATTCATCCAAATGAAACTCCATCTGCCACTGCTCGGCCCATTGGTACATCTGACCAAGATCCTGTTGTACTCTGAGGTAACCTTCTTCGTTGTCCACGACACCTCCAATTTTAGTGTCATCTGCAAACTTGTTAACCATACCTCCTCTGTTCATATCCCAATTATTTATATAAATGGCAAAAAGCAGTGGACCCAGCATTGATCCTTGTGGCACCTCGCTGGTCACAGGCCTCCAGTCTGAAAAGGAACCCTCTGCCACCACCTTCTGTCTTCTGCCTTTGAGCTGGTTCTGTATCTAAATAGCTTGTTTTCCCTGTATTCCATGAGATCTAACTTTGTTAACCAGACCACCATGAGGAATCTTGTCAAATGCCTCCTTGAATCCACATTGTTCACATCCACCACTTGCAGTAGATCAGATAGTGACAAAAACATTTGGAATGCTTGCGTTGATTGGTCAGTGTATTGAGTATAGGAGTTGGGAGGTCATGTTGAGGCTGTACAGAACATTTGTTCGGCCACTTTTGGAGAATCGCATGCAATTTTTGTCTCCCTTCGAACAGAAGGAAATTGTGATACCAGAAAGGGCTCAGAAAACATTCACAAGGATGTTACCAGGGTTGGAGGGTTTGAGTTTTAGGCAGAGCCTGAATAAGCTGGGGCTATTTTTCCTGGAGCGTCGGATGCAGAGAGGTGAGCTGATAGAAGTTTACAAACTCATCAGGGCTATAGATGGGGTGAATAGGCAAGGTCTTTTCCCTGGGGTGGGGAAAACTAGAGGGCATAGGTTTAAGGTAAGAGGGGAAAGATATAAAAGGGAACAAAGGCACAGCTTTTTCATGAATAGTGGAGCGTGTGTATGGAAAGAGCTGCCAGACGAAATTGTAGAGGCTGGTACAATGACAACATTTAAATAGCATCTGGATAGGTATATAAAGAGGAAGGGTTCAGAGGGAGATAACAAGGTGCAGAGCTGGATGAACACAGCAGGCCAAGTAGCATCAGAGGAGCAGGAAAGCTGACGTTCCGGGCCTAGACCTTCCTTCAGAAATTCAGAGGGATATGGAACAATTGCTGGTCGATGGGTCTAGATATATATAACGTGTCTGGACGGCATGGTCAAGTCGGACCGAAGGGTCTGCTTCCGTGCTGTATATCTCGATGACCCTATGATTATCTTCAAACCCACTTACCTGGTACACAAACAACAGTAAATGTATTGTAGTGTATGTTCAAAAAAACTATCGATGGGATAATGCATTTCTATCTCAACGAGTTTATCTCTTTTTGATACAGAGAATCTCATTATGTTCAACCCTGAGTCAGTAGTCGGTCGGAGTATTCAATTTAGATACTGTTGGATCTCAACGTGAACATTACGGTGACAATATTACACTTTAAAAAGGTTAAGCATGTGATGACAGTCAATTCCCTCTGGTAATGTAACATATTTCGTAATGAGGTTCAGCTGCAGAATTCTGATCTCAACACTTAAATTATTTGTTTTTTAAATTGAATTTGGCAAACTGTGGTTTAATTCACTCAGAACCATTCGACTAAGCATTATATTCCATGTTGCTTCAGGGACATCGTAATGAGAGTACGATCATTCAGCAAGAACAATGCAAGTGTGGAACTCACTAGTTTATTGCTGCTCTCCCTCAGCCCGAGTTTTTTTTTAATTCACAAAAGGGTAGGTGTCCTTTGAATGTTCAATGAATGCTGAAGATTCTCCCAAAATTTACGAGCCTGGAATTTTATGAGCCACTATTCATGAAAATGTGACGAACAGAGCATTGAGCAGAAGGAAAAAGAAAGAGCTGTGAGTGATTGTGAGTGAACCAGACAGGGAAGTAAAGGTTGCTTTTAGCGTGATAGCTGTGTCAGTACCTGTACTGACGGAAAAGTGAGAACGTCACCTCCAGGGTAAAGACCATGCAATCTGCCAATACCATGATCCACAGATACAAGCAATACATTGTGTGAAAGCATATTTTCCCCAGGACAGACCATAATCATTACTGAATTACCTGGAGAAGAAATAAACAGGAAAGGTATTCATCAATCTGTCAGCAAATCAGAATGAGACTCATTGAGATTTTTAAAGTATTTCTCTGTATTCAGTGATGGATTAAACTAACTGTATGTGAAGAAACAAGTGGGAAGGTCAGTGATGTACCATGTGACGATGCTGTAGCTTTAAGGAGTTTTTTTGTGCTGGTTTCATTTAAGAGAGAGATTGAATGGGAAATGCAGAGCTGGCGAGTTCAGACCAATTGAATAAACGGCTTGGGAGGCCTTGCGTTTTTCTAAAACAGTCTGAATGGGTGTGGCCAGCTCTCACAGATGAGGGTTCCTGGGGTTTTGGTTTTTCAGTAACATCAGAAGCTTTTGGGGTCTGAACAGAGTAAAAAGCTTTTAGTGAGTGCCTCCTGGCTGCTAATATTCTGAACTGTCTCTTGATTATTTTCTCCCACCTGCAGTGGAGAACGGCATGTGAGAATCTGTGTTTGAATTTTCCTTGTTTGCCAAGGGCTGTGAGTATGGGATGATGTTTTATTGGAACAGTTAACTAGTGATAGTTACTAGATCTATTATTCCACTAAGTTTCCAAAAGAGTTGTTATTCCAAACTCCTTTGGATTTGTTTGGATTTTAACCACAGCGTTAAAATAAATTGCGTGTACCTTAACGCCGAATAGTTTAACCAGTCACATTGCATCCAAAACAAACACTTCACATTTGTCTTTAAAAATAAGAAAATGTAAAGGTCTAGGCTACCTTCTTGAAATATTTCGATGTGGCCTGGTCTGGTCCATAACAAACTGGGGGCCCTTGTCAGGATCAAAATTCCAAATTCCAGGTTGGGTTTCGGATTGTTGGACTCAAAGGCTGCGAGAGGCAATTGTTGGCATCTTTTATTTCTGGTTTTGAATTTGATTGGTTTAAACAGGGCGTGCCTTGTGTAGTCGTGGCTCTTTCTGTCCCTGAGAGTTTTCTGGGGGCAGAAGAAGTCACTTGGGGAGTTTTACAGAAAGTCAGCAAGGCAAAGCATTCTGAATGAGCAAACAAGCTGGAGTTGGGTTTGCCCACATCTGCGAGAAAAGGGGAAATAATTGCAGCAATCACACAACATTTACAATTGCCCAGAACGCTGGTGGAGTGATGGAAAATGGCGAATTGTCAACTACAAATTAAGCAGCTTGAATTAGAGGCAACAGCAAGGGAAAAAGGAAAAGAAAGAACAGCCCTGGCAGAACAAAACGACAGAAGGAAAATAAAATTTGAATTATGATTAAAATCAAGGAAAAGAAATGGAAAGGAAGGCCCTGGCAGAAAAAAAAATGGAAAGGGAGAGAAGAAAAGCAGGAAGAGAGAAAGTTTGAAGTTGGAAATTAGAAAGGATCAAACAGGGTAACTTTGATACGTGGATAAGGGCAATGAAAATGGATCGAACATATATTGCTCTTCGAGAGACGATAATTTTGAAGGAGTTCAAAATTCACTTTCTGAAGTAGTGAGAACTCATGAGAAAGAGCAGAGAGTTAAAACTGCAAGATTAGCAGCTGAAATGTCTGATGATTGTGAATTGGTTCAGAAATCAAAGCTTGGCTTCCAACGTAAATAACAATCTGTGAGGGATAGAAATTAGGGAAAAGAGAAATCCTCAGGTGAAAAAGGAAAAGGAGATCTAATTGAAGATAACAAAGACAGTTCGCCACAGGGTAAAAGGTAAACCCATGATGGGGAACGAGAATTAAAAAAGCTCCGGTGTTTTCCCTGCTATAAAGTAAGGCCACACGAAGGCGCAGTGTTGGTGATTGAGAAAAGGCACCGGGAAGACGGATGTGGGGAAATAGGATAAGCCAGTGAATTTTGTTGATGTGGGAAAGGAAAGCACAGTGGAAGCTAAAAAGCTGCACCAGAATGTATAACCTCGACAGGGTTTGATTGAGAAAAAAGTGCCAAATCTCCTTAAACCATTTACGAGTGAGGATAAGATTTATTCCAAATTGAGAGGAGGAGCAAGTAAAGAAATTATGATTTTAAGAGATATGGGAGTATGTCAATCGTTGATGCTGTCAGATGAGGAGATATGTCGTTCTGAAGTACTTTGGACAAAACATCGAATAAAACGTGGAATTCATGGTGAGATGAGAAGTGCTCCACGATATAAGGTGATGTTGGTGTGTCCGGTGAAAAGTGGTGATGTGTTAGCAGGAGTATGGGAGAAACTCTTGGCTACAGGAATGCAATTTGTTATTGGTAACGGTATAGCTGGATTACAGGCGGAAGTGCTGCCTCCTGCGGTTGAATAGTCAGTGGAAAATCAGGCAACTGAGGTATTACAGAAAGTGGATACCATGATTATTCCTGATTGTGTGATTAACAAGGTCACAAAGCCTCAGGTTGAAGCAGGAGGAGAAAACAAAGAATAAAGATAAGAAAGTTGAAATACATTTATCAGAGACCATGTTTGATGAAATGGTTGAGAAAAAAGAAAGAACAGGGGGTGGAAAAAGTGGATATCTTTCGTTTAGAGTAATTAGCTGAATTACAACAGAAAAATGCAAAACTAAGGCATTTGTACCAAAAAGCACACACAGAAAAGGAATCTGAGTGTATCCCACAAGGTTACTGTCTTAATAATGATGGATTGATGAGGAAATGGAGAGCATCACATATTCAGGTGAATGAGAAAAGGGCAGAAGTTCATCAAGTTGTCTGGCCAGTGGGTTACAGAAAGGAGGTATTGCAGGTAGCACATGGATTATCAGTGGGAGGTCATTTGGGAGTAAGGAAAATTCAAGCCAACATACAAAAACATATTCACTGGGCATTCCCACTATTAGCCACAAGTAATTACACAAAGTAATTCAAGGTGGCTATCGATGTGAGTGATGGGGATGTTGGTGCTGTCCTCTTACAAGAAAACAACAAGAAGATACAAAGACCTATTGGGTATTTCTCCAGAAAATTGAATACTCATCAACAGAAATATCCCACAATTGAGAAGAAAATCTTGAGCTTTCTGTTGTTGTTACAGGAATGTGTCTGAGACAATTGTATTTGCTGATCATAACCGTTTAAAATTTTTGGAGAAATTTAAGGGCAAAAATTCCAAACTGTTCAGATGGAGCTTATTATTGCAGCCATTCAATTTGAAAATTGTACATGTGGCAGGACGACAAAACATAATTGACAACACGTTGTCACGACATTGATGAAGAAAGATGGAGGTGTTCACTGGCTGGAGTAAATGGACTGAAATAGTCTGCAGTTGTGAATGTTTACATGCTTAAAGTGAATGTATATGTACTGTAGAGTACGAATAGGGCAAGTCAAGGGGTTTTTAAAAGTGAAACTGTTTTTATTGATAGTTCGTTTTTATTAAAGAGGCGGTGTCACAATGTTGTTGATTTAAGAGGTTATTTTGTCCTGGTTTCTTTTTAGAGAGCGATTAGATGAGACCGGCAGAGTAGCTGGTTAAGATCACTTCAGGAAACGGCATGGGGGGCCTTGGGTTTCTTTTTCAAAACAACCTGAATGGGTGTGGCCAGCTGTCACAGATGAGGATTTCTGGGTTTTGGTTTTTCAGTTGCATCAGAAGCTACTGGGGTCTCAACTGATTTGGAAGCTTCAGGGAATGTCTCCTGGCTGCTACCGTCTCTGAATTTTGTCTTGAGTTTTTTCCTCCTGTATTGCAGAACTGCTTTTGAGGGTCATTAATGTTGGGTAGTTTGACCAGTCGCATAGTGTTTGGAAAAGCAACTCGTATTTGACTTTAAAAATGTGAAAAAGTTAGACTGACCTCCAACAAACATGTCCAACTTCCTCTGTGTCAGTTATGAATCTTACCACCGGAGAGTTTGCCTCCAGGTTCCCAATGATTCCAGTTTTGTCAGGCCTCCTTGATGCCAAAATCGGTCGAATGCAGCCTTGATGTCACGGGCTGTCACTTTCGCCTCACCTCTGGGATTCAGTTCTTTTGTCCATGTTTGAACGAAGACTATAATGAGGGCAGCAGCTGAGTGGCCCTGGTGGAACCCAAACTGGGCGTCACTGAGCAGGTTGCCACTGAGTAGGTGCTGCTTGATCGCACTATTGATGACACCTTCCATCACTTTACTGATGATCGAAGTAGCCTGATGAGGTGGTAATTGGCTGGGTTGGACTTGTCCTGCTTTTTATGTACACAATATACTTGGGCAATTTTCCACATTGCCGGGTTGATCCCAGTGTTGTAAGTGTACTGGAACAGCTTGGCTGGGGGACCACTAAATGGTTCTGGAGCACAAGTCTTCAGTACTATTTCCGGAATGTTTTCAAGTTCTGTAGCCTTTTTTGAATCCAGTGCCACCAATCATTTCTTGATATCATGCGGAGTGAAACAAATTGGCTGACGACTGGTAGCTGCAATGCTGGGGGCCACTGGAGGAGGCTGAGATGGCCCATCAGCCTTATCTTTCGCACTGATGTACTGCACTCTCCCATCATTGAGGATGGGGGTATTTGTGCAGCCTCCTCCTCCAGTGAGTTGTTTCATCTTCCACCATCATTCACACATGGATGTGCCAGAAATGCAGTGCTTAGAACTGATCTAACGCTCCGCCCATTACCGACACCGACGTAACTCCGCCCACAGCCGATGCCGACAAAGCTCCGCCCACTTCCTCCACAGCCAGCAGCTCCAGAGGATACAGCAACACTGCGCCCTGCCGAGTCTTCACCATCCCCCTAGACCTCCCCCTTACTGAGGACGAACGGTCAGTCCTCAGTAAAGGGCTCACCTTTGTCCCCCTCCAGCCACATATCAACGAATACCGCTCACGCTTGGATATTGAGCAGTTTTTCCGCCGCCTCCGCCTCCACGCTTACTTCTCCAACCGCGAAACTAACCTTCCCTCTTCTGACCCCTTCTCCCGCCTCCAACACAAGCCCTCCTCCTGGACACCACCCCAAGGCCTCCTACCCTCCCTCGACCTCTTCATCTCCAACTGCCGTCGAGACATCAATCGCCTCAACCTCTCTACCCCTCTCAAACACTCCAACCTCTCCCCCGCAGAACGTGCAGCCCTCCGCTCCCTCCGCTCCAATCCCAACCTCACCATAAAACCCGCGCACAAGGGAGGGGCAGTCGTAGTATGGCGCACTGACCTCTACATTGCTGAGGCCAGGCGCCAACTCTCTGACACCTCCTCCTACCGCCCCCTGGATTATGACACCACCCCCGAGCACCAAACCATCATCTCCCAAACCATCCACAACCTCATCACCTCAGGTGCCCTCCCACCCACCGCCTCCAACCTCATCGTTCCCCAACCCCGCACCGCCCACTTCTATCTCCTTCCCAAAATCCACAAACCTGAATGCCCTGGTCGACCCATTGTCTCCGCCTGCTCCTGCCCCACTGAACTCATCTCCACCTACCTAGACTCCATTTTCACCCCCTTGGTCCAGGAACTCCCTACCTACGTCTGTGACACCACCCACGCCCTCCACCTCCTCCAGAACTTCCAATTCCCCGGTCCCCAACACCTCATTTTTACTATGGATGTCCAGTCCCTATACACCTGTATTCCCCATGCAGATGGCCTAAAGGCCCTCCGCTTCTTTCTGTCCTGCAGAACTGACCAATCCCCCTCCACCGACACCCTCATCCGCTTAGCCGAACTCGTCCTCACCCTCAACAAGTTCTCTTTCAATTCCTCCCACTTCCTACAGACAAAGGGGGTGGCCATGGGTACCCGCATGGGCCCAAGCTATGCCTGCCTCTTTGTAGGTTACGTGGAACAATCCCTCTTCCGTACCTACGCTGGCTGTAAACCCCACCTCTTCCTCTGTTACATTGATGACTGCATCGGCGCCGACTCGTGTTCCCACGAGGAGCTCGAACAGTTCATCCACTTCACCAACATCTTCCACCCCAACCTGAAGTTCACCTGGACCATCTCCAACACTTCTCTCTCCTTCCTGGACCTCTCTGTCTCCATCTCGGGTAACCACCTAGAAACCGATGTCCATTTCAAGCCCACTGACTCCCACAGCAACCTGGAATACACCTCTTCCCACCCACCTTCCTGCAAAAATGCCATCCCCTATTCCCAATTCCTTCGCCTCCGCCGCATCTGCTCCCAGGATGAGACATTCCACTCCCGTACATCTCAAATGTCCTCATTCTTCAAGGACCGCAACTTCCCCCCTACAGTGGTCGAGAACGCCCTCGACCGTGTCTCCCACATTTCCCGGAACACACCCCTCACGCCCCGTCCCCGCAATAATAACCAAAAAAGAATCCCCCTCGTCCTCACATACCACCCCACCAACCTCCGGATCCAACGCATCATCCTCTGACACTTCCGCCATCTGCAATCAGACCCCACCACCAAAGACATTTTTCCCTCCCCACCCTTATCTGCCTTCCGGAGGGAACACTCCCTCCGTGATTCCCTTGTCCGCTCCACACTCCGCTGCAGCCCCACCACACCCGGCACTTTTCCGTGCAACCGCAGGAAGTGCTACACCTGTCTCCACAACTCTTCCCTCACCCCAATCCCAGGCCCCAAGAAGACTTTCCACATCAGGCAGATGTTCACCTGCACATCTGCCAATGTGGTATACTGCATCCGCTGTACCCGTTGTAGCTTCCTCTGCATTGGGGAAACCAAGTGGAGGCTTGGGGACCGCTTTGCAGAACACCTGCGCTCAGTTCGCAACAAACAACTGCACCTCCCAGTCGCGAACCATTTCAACTCCCCCTCCCATTCCTCAGATGACATGTCCATCCTGGGCCTCCTGCAATGCCACAGTGATGCCACCCGACGGCTGCAGGAACAGCAAATCATATTCAGCCTGGGAACCCTGCAGCCCAATGGCATCGATGTGGATTTCACAAGCTTCAAAATCTCCCCTCCCCCAACCGCATCCCAAAACCAGCCCAGCTCATCTCCACCTCCCTAACCTGTTTTTCCTCTCTCCTATCCCCTCCTCCACCTCAAGCCACACCCCCATCTCCTATCTACTAACATCATCCTGCCCCCTTGACCTGTCCGTCCTCCCTGGACTGACCTATCTCCTCCCGACCTCCCCACCTACACTCACCTTTACTGGCTCCATCCCTGCCTCTTCAACTTGTCTGCCTCCTCTCCACCTATCTTCTCCTCTATCCATCCTCTATCCGCCTACCCCTCTCTCCCTATTTATTTCAGAACCCTCTTCCCCTCCCCCATTTCTGATGAAGTGTCTAGGCCCGAAACGTCAAGTTTTCCTGCTCCTATGATGCTGCTTGACCTGCTGTGTTCATCCAGCCCCATGCTTGTTATCTCAGATTCTCCAGCATCTGCAGTACGTTTTATCTCTGATACAATTTTAACCCCACTGCGAAGCCTCTTGTAAGGATGCCTACCCTGAAGAAGTTACCCTCCTCCCTCCAGACAAACCTCAGGGAATCTCTCTCCCACTGCAACTCTCTACTTGTCTGCCTCCTCTCCACCTATCCTCTCCTCTATCCATCCTCTATCCGCCTCCCCCTCTCTCCCTATTTATTTCAGAACCCTCTTCCCCTCCCCCATTTCTGATGAAGGGTCTAGGCCCGAAACGTCAAGTATTCCTGCTCCTATGATGCTGCTTGACCTGCGGTGTTCATCCAGGCCCATGCTAAATATTGGTTAGGTGGTTTGGCCATGCTAAATTGCCCTGTGATGTCCAGGGATGTGTAGGCTAAGTGGATTGGCCATTGGAAATGGAGACGATTGAGGGCTGCACCCAGGTGGGGCACTCTTTGGAGGATCAGTGCAGACTCGATAGGCCAGATGGCCTCTTTCCACACTGTTGGGATTCTATCATGTTGCAATGATGAACTATTGACAAAGATACATTCTATCAGTAAGAACCTGTAAATTCACGAGCCTCTGAATGGAATCAGAATGTGGTCCTTTGGATTTACTTCTCCACTGTGTTCTCTGCCAATTTTGTCTCAAAGCAGATGTAAATTGAATAAGTTCCAGAAGAAATTGTTTTCTCAATGTTTCCGTATGAGACCGACCCAACGGATTTCTTCAACCAGGAATCAGAGAATTAGCTCCCAATTCTCTTCCCCATCAAAATGTGGGGAACTGTCTTCAAAGCCAAACTGGCAGACAGTGTCTGTGGGTCAAAGATCAAGTCATTGCTGTGGCCATTATGATTCCATCAACATAAGAACAGTCTGGCTGGAATCGCCCACACAGCCCTTGGTCATGTTCTCCCATTCAGTCAGGCACAGCTACTCTGTTTGTTGAACTCTGTTTGTCTAAACAGTCACTTAATCTAATTTAGTGGTACACCACCTTTATTAGACCATATTGGAGCACTGTGCAGATTTACCAGGATGTCACCTGGGATCAAGCTTTTCAGCTGTGATGAGAGATTGCACAGGCTGGGATTGTCGTTCTTACAGGAAGACTGAGGGGGGATCTTATCGTGTTGTAGAAATTTACGAGAGGAATGTGTTTCCCCTGACTGGAGTAGTCAGTAAGCGGGGCTCACAGTACTAAAATAAGGAGCAGGAGGTTTAGAGGAGATAAGAGGATTTTTTTTTCACCCAGGTAGTGGTGAATATCTAAAACACATTGCGTTAAAGGGTGATAGATGCAGGAGCAAACAGGACATTTCTGTGCAATTTGCCGAAGTATTTCAAACAATTTCTCATACAAGGCTGTATGCAAACACTGGAAAATAAAATCAAAAGTGAGAGATGTTTGATGATTAGCATGAACAGGATGAGCAGAAGAGTCTGTATCCATGCTGTAAAAGCTCAATAAGTTTGTATGACTCTATGAGTAGTGACAAAAATCAAGAGCAACTTTACTCTAATTTCAGGGATATGTCATTTGATGGGAAAAGGAGAAATGTTTTATTTTGTCTTGATATTCCCATGGATGCTTCCAAAAGACTATAACACCTCAGTTCAATCACAATTCTGATTGAAGTCAAGGACTGTCATCAACAACATCAAGTCACCATCGTCCTCACAGAACAGAGGGCTGCTCTCTCATTGGATAGAGACAACTGGTGATGATTTAACCTGAGGGTCACCACACCTCAGGGGAGGGGACAGGTTGAGAAGGAGAATCCTTCATGGTCAGTCTGCACTGACACTGAGAAGATATGGCCATGTAGTGATTCGATTGGTTATTAAGTATTTAGGTTTGAACACAATTGGATAACGTAGCTAT
>JAHRHZ010000168.1:19426-40838 GCA_024137785.1 Ginglymostoma cirratum
GCAGAGAAACGACACAAAGAGCGAGATCAACATTAATTTAGTAACTTAAGAGCTCCATGGAGAAGTCCAAAAACAGCAGGGTAGAAGCAGTTTCTGAATCTGATAATATGTGTGCTTCAAGTTTTGTATCTTTTGCCTAATGTGATTATGTTGGCTGTCTTCCCGAGGCAGTGAGAAATATAACTGGAGCCAATGGATGTAAGGTTGGTAGGCATGACGTACTGGGTTGTGTTCACAACTGTCTGCAGATGGCTACGGTCCTGGGCAGAGCAGTTGCAATAGCAAGCCATGATCCATCCCTACAGAATGCGTTCTATGGTGCATCTATAAAACTTGGTAAAAACGCCTTTATGGACTTGCAGAATTTCCTGATCTTCCTGAGGAAGTAGAGCGTCGGTGTGCTTTCTTCATATTAGTATCCACGTTGGTGGAACAAGAACGATTGTCATTGATCAACATGATTAGGAATTCAACACTCTCGATCATCTCCACCTTAGCACACTTGACGTAGAATGATACAGTGAAAAGTATTTTGCCTTAATAGTACTGTGTCATTTTGAGTTACTAAAACAACAGAATTAAATTATATTAATAGAGGTTATCGTCTGTACAAGAGGCTGTCAATCAGTTCCAAGGCATCTGCAGGGTCTCTGCAAGATGTTCTGTCCTCGAGGAGTCCCTGGTCTAGGTACAGCAATGATAAAACCTCCAAGTATTCACGCTTCAGGCATGCAACCATATGTCTGTGTTCTGGACACAATCTCTACCTCAGCGATGTGGCACTGCTGCCAGCATTCCCTGTTCTGGGAACCACCACCACCAGCAGCAATTCCAGCTCAGATGTGGAATTGAATACTTCCCTGCAGTCCGTGCATGTGCTCAAGTTCTCGCTGTTATAACTATGTGACTGATGTATATTTTCAAACCAATGGCTGGAGAAACTCTGACTGATATATATCATCATCCCTGCTGGCTGGTGCTGTATCAAATATACATTATATCGACACAGTAATCTCTGCTGGTATGTAGCAATGTGAGTGATATATTTTTATTAATATATGCATATTCATCCCTGCTGCTGATGACACTGAAACTGAAACTTACTTTGATCTCTGCTGGGCGAGATTTAACTGCTATATATCACCACCCGAACTCTCGGCGCTGCTGAGACGAATATCACTCACTGGCCCAAATGTTGGGAGGGGCTATGATTGCTGGGTGAGACAGTAGATGCTATATTTCTTCAGCCCGCAGGATGCGGAAAGCTGAGAATAACGATTTTCTCCCATCACTCATCACTTATCTTACATACTGCCAAAAGTCGACATTTCCAGGCCTGTGTCATCTCAAATCATAATCTTTGCAACTGTTTGTCCACATCCGTCCAGTTCAACGGAAAGACCTATGAGTGAGTCTGTGGCAAAGATAGAAGCTGCTGGAAAAATTGAGCTGATCTAGCAGCATCCCTAAGGAGAAATCAAAGTTAACGTTTTGGGTCCAGTGACCCTTTGTCAGAACTGGGACTTCGTCTGTCAGGCCGCCCTCAGAGGGATCATCAACTGCAGTTGCACTAATTACATCAACAATTTTGATGCAGGCATCAACTTTCCTGGTCTTACGAGTTGCTTACTTGCAGATTGGAAAATCTGTGTTCCCATGCAGAAGGACCATTAGTACTCTTCTTCTCTCCCAAATTCCTCCCCAGTGGATTGACAGCAAAATTGTTTGCGTCCCGACACTCCTTGTTGCTCGTCGTTCCTACCACTTGGTGGCACTTCGGTACGTGTTTATCCATTGCTGTGCTGAACTGACTGGCTTTAACCCTTGCAGGTGCTGTCGTCTGCCGACATGGAGCTACCGGGTCTGCAGTAGTGCAGATCCCCAGACATTGCCATACTGTATGACTTGTCTCCCTTCACCTGCAACAGCGTGAACACAAAACTTCAGCATGTCTTTCTCATTTCGTTGTCACTCACGCTTCCCCCACTGTCATCCTCTCTCTGTCCCTCTCAACCGCGTTCTCTGACTCTGAATTGCCATTTCTCCCCCTGTACTTTGTCTGTCACTGACTTTCTGTCACACATTCCCCTTGCTCACTGAGATTCTCTCTCCATCACACTCTGTTCCCTTAATCCTTTCTCCCAATAGCAACTCTCTCTCACTCTCTCTCCGTCACTCTCCGTCTCTCTCTCCCTCCCCACCCTCCTTTACCACCTCTATCTTTCCCTGTCTCTCTGTCTTTGTCTCACTCCCTCTCTCACACACATTGTCTCTTACCGTCTATCACTCTCATTTATTTCTTTCCCTCCCTCTGTTTCTCTCCCTCTGTACCCCTTCACTCTCCACCTTTTTCCAAACCACTAACTCCTCTCACATATCTCTCCATAACTCTCTCTCAGAGCATCCTCTCCCTATCACTCTCTGTCTCTCTTTCTCTCATCTTTTCTGTTTCACTCTCTCCCAAATCCCTCCTCTCACTCTTTGCCTGTCTTTGTCTGGATTGCTGCAATCCCTTTCACCCTCTCTAAACCAGTCCATCACTCACAGGCTCTCTCTTCCCACCCCCTTCCCTCCCAACCACTCCATGTTCTTTTCTTTCTATCTCTCACATTCCTCCTTGTCCAGTCACTCCCTCCAACCTTCTCTATCACAGTCTGATTCTCTCTTAAGCACACTCTCTGTCTCACCCTTCCCGACCTTGCACTTGGACGCTTCCTTTCTATCTGACTGCATCTCTGACTGCATTCTTCTAATATTCCATTGTCTGATGTCACCTTCGTACTTTTCTTCTTCTACATACGTGAAAACTGAAGCACATTTCAACGAGTGTCGCCAACAGACTGAAGTCACTGCCCTCATGACTTTAAGCTTTGGCCTGTATTGCACTGAGTGAGTGCAGCACTGCCAGAGGTGTCTTCTGATTGGCCCTGGGATTGAAGGTTCAACTCAGCCATAATCAACTGAGGAAGGAAGGATAAAATGTGGCCCAGGGTGGAGGAATAATTTCAGAATGTCTGATGTATATTGAGAACCAATATCCCTGGTTTGACCTTGGGAACTGTAGTTGGCTACCTACGAATGTTAATGTACTTGCAAAGCTTAGGTGAAGGAGCCTTGCACATGCACACACTGGTTTTAATCCCAAAATAGGGTTAATAAATCTCTTGATCAGTAACTCTGGAGTTTCATCTGCTTCGTGGTAATTGTGACAACTGCCGATGATTGTTACGCAAGAAAAGAAAACACAATCGAGGAGTTCACAAATGAGGGAAATTACTCTACCCTCATTTCCCTGGTCTAAACCTATACATGATGCCAGACCCAGACAGCGATGGGAGGAAGGGGGCTACTCAGATGTACCCTCGGAGGAAGCCAAGGGTCAATTAGCGATGGACAGCGATGCTGGACCCAACTGGTGGAAGTGCATTCAAAGAATGAAGTCGAGTGGGAATAAATTCTGACAGTAGGACTTTCCTGAGCTGCCATGTTTTCCCCAGCACCTTCCAATATTATTGGTCTTGGTGCAATCTGTCTCTCTCTCGCTTTTTTCCTTTTCTGGCCGGTTAATAGAATAATAGATTAACTTATAGATAATAAAGACTTCAAGGCAGAAAGTGGGGATATGATATTAAGGAATGGTCAGATTGAATGCTGAACAGGCTCGGCAGGCGGAATGGCTTCCTTCTGCTTCTAGTTCCTGTATCACACTCCCTGTTGCTCTCTGGTTTTCGTTCTATCTCATAGATTTGGAACGGGCCTGGGAAATGAGGCTGGATCATGTGTTCTTTGTTTGTGTTCATCCTCAGCTGGAAGTTCTTCTGCTGTAGTAAATGAACGGTGTGTAATGCTAACTGTGTGTGTACTGAAAACGTGTACAAGTCCAAAGAGAACTTCAGCTCGCTTGTCTTGGAGAGTTTTTACCTGGTGGAATTTGCATGTTACCATGACAGTGATAGTGAGTATTTATCATCCTCTCCCCCTCATTGCAATCCTTTTGGATTCAACAGTTCACATTCTCCTTCACTTGGCATTCTCTTTTCTTCCAAGTACACAAAATCTCTCTCAATTTTCCTCCCTTCCATCAGCACACAATAATCCCACACTAGACGAAAAAATATAAATCAGCAATTTAGCTGTGGGCTCCATTATGGTGTGATCCGAAACTGTTCTCTCTCTCTCTCTGCTACGCCGCAGTCTTAAATCAGGAACAAAAACAAAGTTGCTGGAAAAGCTCAGCAGGTCTGTCAGCATCTGTGAAAGTAAAAGCAGAGTTAACAGTCGGGTCCAGTGACTCTTCCTCAGAACTGCAACTTTGGATAGCCAAGTAATTGGTCTATGCTATAAACGTTAAATTCCAGTCCAATTCACAGAAAATACAGGTAGTCAAATGAATACAGTTAAGGACTAAACAATAAAAACAATCTGGTCAGATTACTTAATCATTTTTCATAGTGCATTCTTCCACAGCCATAGGATAATGGTTTGTTGGTTGATTTTCCAAAGACGTCCATCAGGAAGACTTTTACAATTTACTCAGATAAAGGCAGTAATATTTATAACTTAGTTTTCTATCCCCTGACCTTCCAAAATCAGATAAGGGAGGTTAGACAGGGAACCTTCAAATCGGCATGCTGTACCATCAACAGCAAAGGTGTTTTTTTTTCCCACAGAAAACAGTCTAAAACTCAATTCAAAATCTGAACACTCCTGAAACGCTGGCCATCTTCGAGTCCGATTCAATATCCTTAGTTGGTCTGGCCTACATGTGCAACCCACAGCAAAGTGGCTGACTTCGAACTGCCCTCTGGGCAATTAGAGATGGGCAATAAATTCTGGCCTAACCAGCGACGCCCTTATCTTGTGAATGAATAAAGGTTAACGATACTGTGTGATTTTCCCATTGTATTGCCAACCTTATGATTCTTTTTGTGAGTCTAAAGTTGCAATAAAGAGAATGACAAGTCCACTGTAGCTGGCGAGTCTCATCATGATTCATTCCTGTCTCCTCTCGGAATGGCGCTTAGTTGCCGCCGACGGGCTCTGTCTGGACTGGGAGACGTGGCACTCAAACTGGTTGGGGGTTGGGTCACTAATGCAAAGGTGATGAAAGGCCGTTCGGGGGCTGTTATTGGTGGGAGGCGGGCAGTCAGAGATAGGGAAGCACCAAAAGTTATCAGGCGTACTTGTGCCAAAATGAACTAGACTGCACATAATGATTGACGAATTGTATCAAATAGTGCATCCCTTTGTCTCTAATCAATAGACAGGATACTGACCTAACTCAATAAATGTGAAAAACACAGAACAGAACACTAACGTCAGATATAATTCCAAAGTTGGACAAAACTAGCTCAACAATTGCAACTGAACGATGAATTCCAATGGCAGCCAATTTAGGGTTATCAATCGGACTTAGAAAGTGGTTCACTTATGCATACTACCTCTATACTTGTAGATAGGAAGGGACCTAACTTCTGCAGCCAAAAAGAACATCTCTGTTCCTTAGTCATTCCCCACATTGGACGAGGCACTGGACCTTGTTGTAAATTAATCATAGGCATGAAGGCGGGATGAGGATGTGGTGTATAAGTTCCTGTCGATTCTCCATGGCAAAGTCTCAGACAAACTGAGTCAACAGACATCCAATCATCCTCATTTTCCCTTGTGGTAAAAATAATTGTTCTGTATGAAATGTAGTAATCTTGTGTCTTGACTTGTTGAATGCAAGATTCAAGTATTTGACAGCTTCAGTAAGACACAGTACTGAGTCAGATGTCAGTCACTACGAGGCCATTCAGCTGATACCAGACCACATAAATGCTGATGCTCCACGCGAGCCTCCTCGTAACTTTTGTCATTTATGTATACCATTGTGACCCTCTACTCCCACGTCAACCCCGCTTGTCTATATTCCCCACAAATATATCGATACTCTTCACTTCACTATCAATCACTCTTTTGAGACCAAATTCCATTTTCTCACCACTCTTTGTCTGAGCAAATTGATTCCAAAAGAATAGGAGGTCACTGTTCAGGTCTTCAAACCTCATTGGCCCTTCAATAAAAGAATGGGGCTGAGTAGTCTCTCAACTCCCCCAAACCACATGAATATTTATTGAAATGTTTAATCTCCTTACCCAACACAATCATTCTAATCAGTTGGGCTGGGGTGGCGGGTAGGGGAAATAGCTTTGTTCAGAAGCTAAACTGGATCAGCCACATAAATACTGTGGCTACAAAAGCAGGGCAGAAGCTGGGAATTACGCAGTGAGTACCTCATCTCCTGACTCTCCAAAGCCTGTCTACCACCAGAAAGGTACAAGTCGTGAGAGTGATGGCATACTCTTAACTTGCCTCACTGGGTGCAGTCCAACAGCACTTGAGAAGCTGGACACCATCGAAGATAAAGTGACCCGCTTGATTGGCACCTCATCCACAAATAATCACCCACTCAATCACCGATGGTCAACAGCAACAGTAAGTATCATCTACAAGACAAACTGCACCAACTCAGCAAGGTCTTTTACAACAGCTTTGAAACCTACAACTTCTATCCCCTAAGAGGGCAAGGACAGCAAATACATGGGAGTACCACCACCTGCAATTTCGCCTCCAAGCCACACATTCTAACTTAAAATATGTCTGCCATTCATTCAGATTGGCTGGGTCAAAATGCTGGAATCCCCTGCCCAACAGCATTCTGAGTCACCCTCCATACCGCACAGCTCCTGTGGTGGTTGAAGAGGATGGCTCAGCACCATTGTCTCAAGGGGGAGCGAGCATTAGATAATAAAATGTTGCCCAGCTAGCAAAGCCCACATCATAAAGCAAACAAAATACCTTGAGTTTGCAAAAGTTTGCTGTGCACAAATTGGCTGCCATGTCAGCATCAACACAAAGTGACCACACGACTGAAAAGTAATTCATTGGCTGTTAAGCACGTTGGGACATGCTGAGGCTGTGAAAGGTGCTATGTAAATGCAATTCTCTCACTTATTCAGAGTCAGGAGCTTGCAATTTATCAGTCATGCCATTAACGATTTAGAGTAGATTTGTAGCTCAGGTTGTGAATGTTGTGGTTGGTTGGCTCGCCGAGCTGGTTCGTTGTTCCGCAGATGTTTCAATACCCAGCTGGATAACATCATCAGTGTAGCCTCCAATGAAGCGCTGTTGTGTTTTCATGCCTGTTATTTAAACTCTGATGTCCGTTGAGCTGGATTACCTCACTTCCGGTTTTTCTTCGCAATGGAGTGTATATGGGGTCTCGATCTATGTGTTTATTGATGGCTTTCTTAATGGAGTACCAGGCTTCTAGGAAATCCCTTGCTTCTCTCTGCTTTGCTTGTCCCAGGATCCTGGTGTCCCAATCGAATTGGTCGTTCTCCTTATCCATGTGGATGGAGATAGGTGAGTATTGGTCGTGTCTTTTTGTTCCCAATTGGTGTTCGTGTACCCTTGTGGTTAATTTCCTTCCTGTTTCTTCAATGTCGTGTTTGTCACAGTATTTGCAGGGAAATTTACAGATGACATTCACGTTGTCCATAGCGGGTAGTGGGTCTTTGGTTTGGGTGAGCGGTTGGCTGTTTTAACACATTCTCCAGTGGAAAAGTTTCTGATGATGCATCTCCTGTGGGCCCTGCTGCTCCATGTAACAGGTCAAAATTTGTTCTGGATTAATGTCTGTCCGTTAAATACTGGTCGATTTTGTTTCACACACGCTGGAAAAGTCACTCAATGTTGTGTGTGCCTGTGTTTCTTTAGTTGTAAGTATCTTGGATGTTCCTGTCCTCAGTCAGAGTCCAATGTCTGACCTAATCTCCTCTCGTCAGACCACCTGGTTGAAATGTGAGAACGGTAATGTGGGCAGCTACGATGTGTATTGGTACCGACAGAGTCCCGGAGAAGCTCTGGTGTGGAAGATCAGACATGATACTGATGGTGATATATTCAGAAGCATTGTCTTCACTGACAGTTTCCAACCTTCTCGAGACTCCGCCAGCAACAGTCACATCCTAACCATTGGAAACCTGGTGTCCAGTGACTCCAGCATCTATTACTGTCAAATGTGGGACAGTTCAGCTGGTTATCATCATGAGATAGGCCAACACAACAAGGCAGTGTGCAGGATCATTCAGAATTCCAACAATATCTGAAACATCACAGGCTGGGGTATGTCAGCTCCTCCAGCAATACCCCTCAGCGCAATTTCTTTCATAGCCCAGGTGAAGTTTTAGGAATTTCTGTCATATCTCCAGAGGTACTAGACTTTGAATCAGACCCTGTGCTGTCAGTATTCTCAGAGACAAGAGAGCTTTGGGAATCTCACATGCACAACATATACATTTATATATCACCCACTCATACAGGTCGAAGTATGGTTTATATTAATAATTCTCGCACAGTGTCACACATATCGGTGCGTTATATATGCATTAATTGGCTTTTTTTCTCTCTCTCACGGACACACAAAGATCAGTTTTATTTATACAATCATTCTCACTCTTACACACGCACAGGTCAGTTAGATTCGTAGAATTGAACCTAGGTTCCTGGCACGGTGAGGCAGCAGTGCTAACCACTGACCAACCATGCCGCCTCAATTCCCACTGCCAGTGGAGGTGTTGCCTGGAAGACTTATGCTGCCGAGAGGAGCACACTCAAAGATTATATCAGTAACTCTCTCACATACATACAGGCCAGTGTTCTCTCAATAACTCTGTCTCTCTCACAGTGTTATTTATATTAATTAATCTCTCTTCATCTTCCTCTCCTTCTCTCACACACTCATAGGTCACTGTAGCATTAACAATTCTCTCTCACATACACACACACAGTTGCACATCCGCGCAGGTCTGTCTGTTTTATATATCTTAATAATTCTATCTGTCTCTCCCACTCACAGGTCAGAGATTACAACACTAATTCTCTCTCACAGGCATTGGTCAGTATAACATTAAAAATTCTCGATCTCTTACAGACACACGCAGGTCAGAAATTCCAAAAATTATTCTCTGTCACATATACAGATCAGAATTCCTTTAATAATTCCATTCCTCTCTCTGTCTCTCTCTCTCTCTCGTTTGCACACAAAACACATAGAGGTCAGGGTTTATATCAATAATTCCCACTCAAGCAAGCAGGTCAAGGTGTTTTATATATATTAGTAATTCTTTCTCTCTTAGACACACACAGGCCAGCATGCTTTATATTAATGTTAATGATTCTCTCTCTCTCACCAACATTGAGCTTATGTCAATAATCATCCCACACTTGCAGGTCGATATTCCATGGATCATTTTCTTTCTCACAAACGCGCACAGATCAGAGAATATTACAAGAATTCGCTCCCTCATTCGCAGGTCAGTGTTATATTAATAATTCTTCCTTACACAGACATACACAGATCAAAGTTTTACTTACATTAATTATTCTCTGTCTCCCTCTCCGTCACACTCACGGGTCAGTGTGAGTTTTTTGCATAAGTAATTCTCTCTCATGCAAAAACACACAGGTAAGAATGATGGTTATATTAATAATTGTCTCTCCCTGTCTGTCGCTCACACACAAATCACACACAGGTCAGAGATTACATTAATAAGTCTTTCACACAGAGAGAGAGCAGAGTGTTATTTAAATTAATAATTCTCTTTCTCTCTGTCTCTGTCTCTGTCTCTCTCTCTCTCTCACACACACACACACATATATATAGTTCAGTGTGATTATTATATTAATAACTCTTTCACACAGTCACAGGTCAGTGTTGCATTAATAATTTTCTCTGACACAAACACACACAGGTCAGAGTGCTATTTACATTTATAATCCCCTCTCTTCACTCTCCCTATCCCTCTCTCACACAGGTCAGACATTATATTAATAATTCTCTCACACACAAAAACACAGCGATCAGTTTGTTATTCACATTAATAATCTCACTCTTTCTCTCACACACGCAGACACAAACAAACACGCGCACACGTTATTCTTTTATGTATGTCAATACTTCTCTCCCTCACAAACACAAACAGTTCGGAGATTATATCAATAATTCTCTCTTACACGCAGCGGTCAGTGTTACATTGATAATGCTCTCACTCACGCAGGTCAGAGTGTAATTTATATTAATGATTCTCCCTCTCTCGCGCTCTCTCCCTCTCTTTCTGACACACACACACACACACCACACACACACAGACACACATACATACACACACACACACACAGAGCGCGATTACATCAATAATTCTTTCTCACACATATTCGTCAGTGTTAGATTAAAGATTTCCATGACAAACACACACAGTTCAAAGTTTCTAACAGTAATTCTGTCATATGTACAGGTCAGTGTTTCATTAATAATATTGTTTCTCATACAAATGCTCAAGACAGAGTTTATAACAGTAATTCTCTCACAGACTCACAGGTCAGTGTTAGATTCATAATTCTCTGTCTCACAAAATCACACAGGTCAGAGCCTTTATTACATTAATAATTCTCTTCGCCTTGCTGTCACTCACACACAGAACACGCACAGCTCAGAGATCAGGTCAATAATTCTGTCACACGCTCAGTTCAGTATTACATTAATAATTCCCTCAGTCACAGACACACAGGTCAGACTGTTATTGAAATTAATAATTCTCTTTGTCTCTCTCTCTCTCTCTTTCCCTTCCTCTAACACACACTGGTCAAGATGTTATTTATATTAATAATTCCGTCTCACACAAATGTACACAGATCAGAGATTATACCCATAATTCTATTACACACCCAGGCCCGTGTTACATTAATATTTCTCTCTTGCACGATAACACGTGGTCAGGGATCATAACAATTTTAATAATTCTATGTCTCTCTCTCACACGCACACAGGTCAACGATATATTAATGATTCTCTCTCACTCACAAAAACACAAAGCTCAGAGTGTTACTTCTGTTAATACATCTGTCCCTCGCTCTCTCTCTCTCATATAAAATCGATAATTTTCTTTCACACAGGTTACTTATTTTAATAACTTACTTTCTTCCTTTCTCCCTCTCTCCCTCTCCCTCACACACACAAACACACACAACACACACAAACAAACACACACACACACACACACACACAAAGACAGACACACACACAGACAAATACAAGTCAGCTGTTATATTAAGACCCCACTCACTCACTCTCTCAGTTACAGAGTCAGACATTTATATATAATAGAACTGCGAATGCTATAAATCCGGAAGAAAAGCAGAAGTTGCTGGAAAAGCTCAGCAGGTCTGGCAGCATCTGTGAAGAAAAATGAGAGTACTGTGACCCTTCCTTAGAACCGGACCTGAAACGTTAACTCAGATTTCTCTTCATAGATACTGACAGACCTGCTGAGCTTTGCCAGCAACTTCTGTTTTTGTTACATA
The DNA here is from genome assembly GCA_024137785.1 of Ginglymostoma cirratum. Classification (NCBI taxonomy): domain Eukaryota; kingdom Metazoa; phylum Chordata; class Chondrichthyes; order Orectolobiformes; family Ginglymostomatidae; genus Ginglymostoma; species Ginglymostoma cirratum. Next base: position 30,833 of record JAHRHZ010000168.1, read on the forward strand.
TGTGTAAATAATTAAAACACGCATGGTGCAAATAGTTATGTTAATAATTTTCTGTCTCTGTCCCTCACAAATACACAGTTCAGAATCATATAGATGAGAAATTCTGCCTCACACGTAGGTCACTTTTTTTATTAATTAATATAATCCTCTCTCTCTCTCCCTCTCTCTGTTTCTGTCGGTGTTCTTCCACACACACAGGTAGTAATGATTGTAAACCATCTGTCCTTCTGTTCCCACCTTCGCCAGACCAAATAGACCTGGAATTATCGACTCTTTCCTGTCTGGTGAGTCGCTTTAAGCCGGGCCTCGTAGGGTCCTCTGGAGTGTGGATGCCAAAGAGACAGACAGCGGGGTGACTACAAGCACCGTGTCCCTGGACAGTGATGAAAGCTACAGCCTGACCAGTTACCTGAGAGTCCGGGGCACTGATTGGAAGAAAGGTTCCAGATATTCCTGCAATATGAGGCACAGTTCACTGAACTCGCTTCTCCTCAACACCATTAATTCCAGCCACTGTTAGCTCTGAGGCACACAATGTCACGGGACAGTCATTGTGCGTCATTCGGCATTTTGTTGTTTGTTTTTGTCTTGCAATGTAATTTCTGCATCAATGTCAGTGTTTGGTGAACAACCTGAATAGTGAAGGATGTTAGGAGTGAGTGAAACTTTTCTTTCATGTGGTGAGTGGTGATTTCCTGCTGCAATTGTCCCCAGCATTTTGTATGTAAACTCTTGTATTGGGTACAGTGGGGAACAATATCCCCCTTTAGACAATGACCATGTTACATAGAACATAGAACAATACAGTGCAGAACAGGCCCTTCGGCCCTCGATGTTGCGCCGACCTGTGAACTAATCTAAGCCCATCCCCCTACACTATCCCATCATCATCCATATGCTTATCCAAGGACTGTTTAAATGCCCCTAATGTGGCTGAGTTAACTACATTGGCAGGCAGGGCATTCCACGCCCTTACCACTCTGTGAGTAAAGAACCTGCCTCTGACGTCTGACTTAAATCTATCACCCCTCAATTTGCAGCTATGCCCCCTCGTACTAGCCGACGTCATCATCCTAGGAAAAAGACTCTCACTGTCCACCCTATCTAATCCTCTGATCATTTTGTATGTCTCTATTAAATCCCCTCTTAGCCTTCTTCTCTCCAATGAGAACAGACCCAAGTCCCTCAGCCTTTCCTCATAAGACCTTCGCTCCAGACCAGGCAACATCCTGGTAAATCTCCTCTGCACCTTTTCCAATGCTTCCACATCCTTCCTGTAAAGGGGGACCAGAACTGTACGCAATATTCCAAGTGAGGCCGCACTAGCGATTTGTACAGTTGCAGCATGACATCACGGCTCCGGAACTCAATCCCTCTACCAATGAAACCTAACACACCGTATGCCTTCAATCGTGAACTTTATAAACGCAGGTCTGAATAAATATGAAATGGTTCCACGAAATGACTGAACATCATTATTGAGTACTGAAAAAGATACTGTGGTGCTTGGCAGGGGATAGTTTACACCTTACAGGATTACACAGAATTGCATCAAATAATGGCATGGGAAAGTGCATCATTCATATTCACCTCAATCACTCCCGGTGGGAACAAGTCCCCTTAACCTCGTGGGAGTGCATCTTGCATTCGCCCCACTCCTCGTGGGAGCAGGTCCCCCTCTCCCCAATTCCTGTTGTAGAGAGTCCCGCATGATCGGAACTGACATGAGACTGAGTCTATTTATCTCCCTGTCTGAGGGGCTTTCTCCTGAATTCCTGAATGATTTTTATAGGACTGAATGATATTGCTCAACTTTGGTTGTGTTCGCTCCAGAAACAGAACATTCTACTCTATCGAACGCCAAAATTTTTTTTTAAAAAATCCTCATTCAGGTAATGTCCTCGAACTCTCTGTTTTCTAGAGAGAAGTGTCCCAGGCTGGTCACTCTCTCCTGATTAGCCTAATTTCCCAGTTCTGTCATTTTACTTGTTACTAATAGACCCTTTCCGTGTGTCTCTGCAAATAGATAGAATTGGATGCCCTGGACTGTATACCTCTGTGCAGTTTAACAAACCAAGAATGGAGAGAGGGTTCACTGTGTAAAATATGTTGAGTCAAGGAACTGCAGGAAGTTCAGACGGAGTCAATAGAAGGAAGGCTAATATTTAATATATTAATTAATTTAACATTTAATATATTTAAAAAAGGATTTCCTACTTAAAAGCAACAGACTTCATTCTAAGCACATGGGTCACACGCACACACCTCTTATGTACAGATTTTTTAAAAAAAATGAACTGAAGTACTGGAGGTGAGCTGGGTTTCAGTCTGTGTCAGGAAGCTGCAAAGAAACGTGGTAGTGATATCTAGACAGGAAAGCAGTGTACTGTGGTTGTCTTCTTTCTGCTCGCGGACTGTGAAACTCGCTGGCCTAGATTGTGACCACCTCGAGCTGGGGCTGAAAATGTGGGGTTTGGGTAAGAGCGTCTGAGTGGCCTCACATCGGCCCACTCTCACCGACAGATCTATCAGCGTATGTCCAACGCGCAAACCACACGCGCAAGTCTGTTAGTAATCACGGTGCACTTGGGGGGGATGGGGGGAGGGGATGGGAGGGAGTCGATTCAGTCCGATCAGAGCATAGGTGCAAACACTTTGGCCCGTTGTTTCACTGCTAGCCGTATGCAAGAGCCCCTCAAATGTGCAGAAGAAAACGCTATCGGAGAGATAAAGTTTTTGAAAAATACAACTTTCAGAGAGAGATAGTAAGAACTGCCAATGCTGGAGTCAGAGATAACACAGTGTGGAGCTGGAGGGACACAGCAGGCCAGGCAAACTCAGAGGAGGTTGCCCAACTTTCGGAGAGGGCTTGTTCTTGAGAGGCAGTTTCCCCTATCGGGATACTTCATGTCAGGGACAGGGTTTCAGAATGAGGGTCCCATTTAAAACTTAGATGGGGAGGAATTTCTGTTGTGAGAGGGTGCCATTCTTTCCCTTAAGAGCAATGAGAGTGGCCACTGAATCATTGAAGGGATTAGAAGAGGGGCTGTTACGTGAGAATGAAGTCCTGAGTTTGGATTTGGAGTGTTATGAAGGAGAGACTGGATAATAGATTGGTCACCACAAACAGTCCCTCATAATCTTATTGACGGGAAGGAGACGCTCGATGGCTGAACTGACTTTTCCTGCCTCAAATCTTCGTATTTCAGTGCTGTATGCCCCCAAGAATTTACTTTTTAGAATTAAAATCAGAACGAGCCTCTTTTAGAATCAAAAGAAACATCTCCAGCACTTCACTGAAGGAATCTGTACTCCCCAACACCAATACAACAGACTCATCCCACCCACACATAGCCCCGGCCCCAATCCCAGGTTTTGAAGACTGGGTTGAAATTGCTTTCACGAATTCTCTCTTCTGAGACGTTCCCTCATTGTGGCACTCTATGAAGTATTTATTGTTGTTGTCTCAGAGCGACGTTCCTGAGAGAAAGCAATAGCAACACGAGATAAAAAGCAGAGAGAAAACAGGGTTTCAGGGAAATTTGCCCCAACCAATCCGAACTCCCGTCACCCCACAGCCTCAGCGACATACAGAAGACTCTACCCCAGTTATTTACAAACAGGGACAATCTAGGACCACAGGACACAATGTCAGAATGGGGGATCACCAATTCAAAACAGCAATGAGGAAGAATTTCTTCTCGCAGTGGAGGGTGAATCTGTGGAGTTCGTTACCACAGAGGGCTGGGTCATTCAGCATGTTCGAGGCTGAGATAGGAATGTGTTTAATCGGGAAGGGAATCAAGGGTTATGCAGAAAAGGCAGGCAAGTGGAAGCGAGTGGTCAGATCAGCCACAACCTCATTGAATGGTGGCGCAGATTCAGTGGGCTGAATGGCGTGGTTCTGCTGCTATGCATAGTGAGCTGCCTCCCTCCTCGTTTGGACCTTTGAATACAACATCGCATGGAGAGACGCCGTAGGATTTAGCCGGTTCGTGTGTTTGTTTTCTCACTCGAAAGAGAAAGGGATAGAAAGATAAGAGGAGAGCAATGAAGCACGAAGACACAATACAAAGTGGCAGGATGCCCTGTATACTTCTGTGCAAATTCTAAAAGCTGTCTGATGAGGAAGCTGTATTTCTATTACAAAGAGACAGAACTGTGCAGTGAATTTTCCAGTGAGCTGCGAGTAACATGCCTCGGTTAAAATGCAAAGAGAAACTTGAGACTCTGATTCGAACTGCTTTGCCCATCTCAAGTCAAACTACCATCTCTAGAATGATACTGTGAGAACTGCTCGCCAAATGTGGGTTCGTTGTCAGCCCTGCTTAATATCGGAGATTCAGTTGTAAGAGGAAGTCTGAGGGAAAGAAACTGGACAGGAAGGCGACTCTCTCTCTCTCTCTCTCTTTCTCTTCCCCATCCCCACCCTCACCAAACTGGTGCTGCCAGACCTGCTGAGTGTGAGCGACTTTAACTCTTTCTGTCTTTATTCCAGTTTTCCAGAAAGCTAAACTTTCTGTATTGCTTTGACAGATTAATCAGTGGATCTCAATTCTGAAAGAGACTCTCCTCAAACTCTGCCGAAGGGCGGGGAACGAATGCATTGGAATAGTTTGAATTCTTCAGAATTCTTCACAAACCTTTCTTCAGTCCCTTTCTGAAGAAGGGTCCAGACGTGAAACGTCAGCTTTACTGCTCTTCTGATGCTGCATGGCCTGCTGTGTTCACCCAGGTCTACACTTTGTTATCTCAGACTCCAGCATTGGCAGTTCCTACTATCTCATCATTTTCCAGTCTGTGTTTAGTAGGTTGTACAAGGGATCATGGACAAACTCTTTACTCAGAACAAATTGTACTCCATATTATTACACTACATTGCACTACACCTGGCTTTCACTGTCCATCCACTACTTAAAACGACAAGGGCACTAATGCATGGGAACACCACACCCTCGACATTCCTGTACCGGTCACACTCGATCCTGACTTTGAAATATATGGACTGTTCCTCCAGCATTGTGGGTTAAAATCCTGAAACTCCGTCCCTATCAGCACTGGGGACTGCCGTAGGTCAAGAAGGCGTCTCACCCCACCATCTCAAGGGGAAACTAGGAACGGGCAATAAATGATGGCCCAGCCAGAGACACCCACAGTCCATGACGCACGTAGGCCATGAATGAATTGAAAAGATAACGAGGTCAATTTTAACTAATCACCTAAATATCTCGCACAGTGACCACGGCAGACTTGAACTTCTCTCGCCTTCCCTGGATGTCACTCCCATGTGGAGATCTTCAGAGGTGGGCAGGTTGGCCGTCTTCTGCGCGATGCTTAACTCGCTGAAATGTTCATTCGGCATGCATTCTATCACATGTTCGGACCGCAAGCGTGAGGAAAGTAATGGGAGGGTTGGCGTGGGGTTATGGGGGAAGATGGGAACCAATGACAGAATACAGCCCCAAGTGCGGGCTCATCACATTAACCAGTGGAGTCTGAAAAAGGCTAGTCTTTCCGGCCCTGAGATCAGCTCAGCTGGTGCTCCACACATCCCTCTTCAACTGTGCACGCACCTTCTCTCCAACCACCCCACAGCCAGCGCAGGGAGCAGAGGGAGAATTCTCCACATCCCGGAAAATGGCCAAGGAAGCCCTGTTCTTAGCACTCCTAGTACAATTGTTGGCTGTTTATGGTGAGTTAAATGGGGGGTGGGAAACTCAAACAGCTACAGCTCCCCCCAGACTCGGGCAGACTGCACTCCCCACCTCCACAGAACAACAGCCCGGCCTTATCTTGTGTACATATTTACCTGGGGTCACCTCTAAATGGAAGAGTTCCCAAATTCCAGGATTGAAGTAGACAATAGTGTTGAAAAGGATAACATAACCAAAGTACACAATAACGCAGAGGCTCTCAAATGGGTCTCAAAGAGGCTCCACTTACAACTCTCAACAACCACTTTTATTTTCACTGTTGTCAGTTGCAGATTCCCAGCTCACTGCGTCTCAGGGACTCCTCGCCAAGACGGCAGAAGTCGGAGATACGGTCGAATTGGAGTGCCATCACAGCTATGCAGTGGTGTTGGTTGATAGCTATTTCTGGTACAAACAGACTGTAGGTGAAGCCCCGGTGGTAATCAACACCAACTGTGGCGGGACCAATTGTAAATTTATTTCAAAAAAAGGTCACAGCGAGCGCCTGCTGGTACTGGAAATTCGCAATGTCCAGGTGGATGACTCTGGGACCTACTACTGTGCTGATAGGGATGGCTATGCTCCACTACAAAATGGACCAAAACTGCTTGTTGGAGGTAAGAGAAACACCAAAATCAACCCTAACCGTTCACAAAATTTTCAGTTTGCTTTCGTTTTTCCTTAACTGTGTCCCATTCACTGCCCAGACAGTTCCACCAACAACACGTCTATCTTAGTCTTCGTCCCACTGTCTGAGCCTGCCCAGAATGGCACCGTCCCCTTGGTGTGTCTAGTCAGCGGCGTCTCTTCCAACCAGATTGTCATTTTCTGGAATATTTCCGGCGAGGTCACCGAGGGGGCGAGCGATGTCGGGAAGAAGGAGCCGGACGGCACCTGGAACATCACGAGTCAGGTCACAGTGACGAGTGAACAGTGGGAAAGCGGTGCCCTCTGTTCTTGTGTCGTTCAACTGGGAAAAGAAATCCGGACAAAGAGTGTGTCCTTCACCAAACAGGCAGCATCAAGGGGAGGTGAGTTATCGAGGTGCACGTTGTGGGGGGTTATAGACCCCCAGTTTCTGAAAACTGGCAGTCCACCAGTGAAATGCCTCTATCAAGTAAAGGAATATAGATGGGTTTATGGATTAGAGTGCGCGTGAAAATGAACTTGTTCATATGTCAGTGTGTTTGTGTGCCTCTGAGGAAAACGGTGTGTATATGACTCTGTGTGTGTGTGTGTGTGTCTATTTGCAGGTAACTGTGTTTATGCACGTATTAGTTGTGTGCAATTTTCGATATCTGTGTTTGTATCATTACCTAAGCAGATGGATCTATTCACATACACGTGAGTGTATACCCGTGAGGGCATGTCTGTGTTTGTAAGGCTAAGTCTATACATGCTTGACTGTGTATGGACTTGCGTGTAAATATATTCCTGTGTATATTAGGTATGTGTGTGTGTCAATATCTGAGTAAGTATTCAAGACTGTATATATGGCCCTGTGCATATATGTGTTTCTGCGTAGTTTATGCCCTTTATTCATTCACGGGATGAAAGCGTTGCTGGTTAAGCAGCTTTCATCACCCGTCCGCAATTTCCCAGAGGTCAGTTAAGAGTCAACCACATTGTTGTGGGTCTGGAGTCACATGTCGGCAAGACCATTTAAGGATGGCAGTTTCTTTCCCTGAAGGACATTAGTGAACCAGGTGAGTTTCCACCCCCCCAAAAAAATCAACAATAGATTCACAGTCATCATTAGAATTTTAATTCTGGATCTATATTGAATTCAAATTCAACTGGTTGTCATGCTAGGATTTGAACCCAGGCCCCCCATCACGCTACGTGGGGCTCAGGAATGATAGCCCAGCGATAACACCACTATGTCATCGCCAACCCCCGTACACGCAAAAAATCGAAAGCCCAGGAGAAACACAAAAGGTCTGACAGCATTTGTGGAGAGACACAGTTAAAGATTCGAGCGTGTCTTGACTCTTCTTCAGAACTGTGTGTGTATGCATGTTTGTTTCATTTGTCTGATTATGTATGTATGTTTGTGTGTATGTAACTGCCTCGTACGCACGTAGCCATTTGTGTGCTGAGCCTTAATGTGTGCATTTGAGCATTTAAGTGCCTCTGTGTGCATGTGTAAAGTGTGCTTGTGCATTTGTGTGAGTGTGTGTATTTCTGCCTGCGTTTGTATCTATGTGTGCTTGCCATAACAATTGCTTTTTAGCATTGTGTACTCAGGCAGTAGGTTCTGGGAAATGGTTTGTGATAAATCCATATACACGATGAGGCAATTTTGAGGCATGAGATTACCAGTGACCTGGGTGGCGGCTGCTTCAGCAGGGGTTTTACACTCGCACACTTCTACTCAACTCATAACTATATCGGACAATTGGGCTTAGGGCAAGGAATAGACATTCGGCCCCTTTAGGCTTTTCTGCCACCATTGAAACAGTGGTTACGTTCAGAATATCACTTTCTTGCCTGCCCACTTTGGGTTGATGCCCTTTACAATTTACTGGGATCTTCACTTTCAATCCCTGGCTGAGCCAAAACCAAGCTTAATATTCAGTTCATTTGTGATATCAGCGATTGAATGTCAGGGCAACGTTACATTATGAATGTTCATTGCAATTGATTCACTGGAAGCAGTTCCAGGTTAACCCTGAGGAAGAAGATTGGCGATGGCGCATTAACATCTGAAGGTGTTGGGGCAGATGGAAATGACTATTAAAGGACATATGGAAATGTTCCCTTTAGTAATACAGGAATCAACTACAACTAACTGTTATCCTAGCCTTTATAAATCTCTGGTGAGACCACGACGGTGGGCCCAAGTCTGCGACCCAAATATTTAGAAAAGATATCAAGATCCTTGGAGAGAGCGCGGAGGCTGATTTCTCAGAAAGGGACTCGGGAACATGTAGCTTCAGTTTGTGTGCAGAGATTGAAAGAAGCGGGGATCATTCTCCTCGGATCATGGAACGTTAAGGGGAATGGTGAACGGACGTGTTCAAAATTGCGAGGGCGGGTAACGGAGTTTTGATCGTGTGCATGAGGCAGAAACTGTTTCCGCAAGGTTAGGCAACAGAGAGGGAGGCGAACAGAAAAGAATCACAACAAGAACTGGGTGGAGGCAGATGGGAAGAATTTGATTGTTTCACCCAGCCAATTGTTGTGGTCTGGAATGTGCTGTCTGAAATAGTGGTAGAAGCAAATTCAACAAAAGAAATTGGGGGCTTCTGGGAATATTAGAAAAGATCCCATTCATACGGCTGTGGGTAAATGCAACAGATTAGATAACCTGCCAAGGAATTGGCGTGCACACAATGGGAAAAATAGCCTCATTCTGCGCTTCATCAGCCTAAGATTCCGTATAAGTTTTCACAATTTATTTTTGTAATTATTGAGTTGCACTACCTGTACCGTCAGTGAATTTGTCTGAACTGACAACGACTGTGTTAATTCCTGAATCCTGTGTCCCCTTCAGCTCAATGCTCCCGGTAACATTAGCTGTTTTGTGCTGCTCTTCACCCTTAAGTTTCATTATGAAATAAAGTCAACATTCCCATTAGATAATCCAGGATAATAATAATACTTGGACTGAACCGTGTTTTCTCTCTCTCTTTCTCTCTCTTCCTCTCGGCAGAAACGTGCATTTCGGCCAGTAACGTTCTCAGAATCACCATGGCAATCCTTATCGTAATTTTCATCCTGATTTTTGCCTGGTTGGCTAAGGGCTGTCGATCAGGTAAGGGATTACCATTTAGCAGGATCCGTTGACGATCCTTTGTTCCTCACTGCCTATTCCCGGTTGTTAATTCCACTTTCTTGTTCCGACAGAGAGAGGCAGGAGACCCCACTATAAAAGGTAAGTAGCTGAACCATTTGCAGAGTGCATCACTGGGACTCCAAGTGCTGGCATAGCCAGCGATGCCGTCATCCCACGAAAGAATTTTAAAAAACTCTCCAGTCATTTAAATCCCAGATAAAAGAAAAATACTACGTGTGATGAAAAACTGAGTTAAGTAGAGAACACAGGAGGAGCCAGAGTACACTATGACTCTTTTTGGGCCTAGTTTTTCCAGCATTCTGTAGGTTATTGAACCGGACACAGATTCCAGTATTGCACTACCTTTCCAGATTAATTGTGAGACCGCTCAACAACGCCCTGCTCAGCTCTTTCTGGCACCCAAGTGCGGATTCTAACTGTAACACGGTACTAAGGTGTGGAGCTGGATGAACACAGCAGGCCAAGCAGCATCATAGGAGCAGGAAAGCTTGACGTTTCGGGCCTAGACCCTTCA
>JAHRHZ010000168.1:56768-98587 GCA_024137785.1 Ginglymostoma cirratum
ATCAATGTGGATTTCACAAGCTTCAAAATCTCCCCTCCCCAACCGCATCCCAAAACCAGCCCAGCTCATCTCCACCTCCCTAACCTGTTTTTTCTCTCACCTATCCCCTCCTCCCACCTCAAGCCACACCCCCATCTCCTATCTCCTAACATCATCCCGCCCCCTTGACCTGTCCGTCCTCCCTGGACTGACCTATCTCCTCCCTACCCCCCTACCTACACTCACCTTTACTGGCTTCATCCCCGCCTCTTCGACTTGTCTCCTCTCCACCTATCCTCTCCTCTATCCATCCTCTATCCGACTCCCCCTCTCTCCCTATTTATTTCAGAACCCTCTTCCCCTCCCCCATTTCTGATGAAGTGTTTAGGCCCGAAACGTCAAGTTTTCCTGCTCCTATGATGCTGCTTGACCTGCTGTGTTCATCCAGCCCCATGCTTGTTATCTCGGATTCTCCAGCATCTGCAGTACCTTTCATCTCTGATACAATGTTAAAACATGGCTCCGGGCCTTTTTCAAGGATTCGGCATAGTGTGCCAGTCCTCAAGGATCCCTCACTCCAGGTATAGTAATGACCACATGACAAAGCTCCAGGCATCACCACCACCGCAGCTGATGACCCACCAAGAACCACCACACATGATAACCCAACTATCCTCGTGTTTCCAGCTCAAATGGGAAAATGAATCCTTTCCCACACTCAACAGGTCCACCGATTCTTGCTGTTGTAGCACTGTGAGAGATATATATATATCCTCAACCCAATGGCTGGAGGTGCTGTGACTGATAGATACCTCAACCCTGCAGCCTATTGGTGCTATAACCAATGTACATCGGATAAGCACAGTCATCCCTGCCGCTAGGTGGCGATGTAAGACAGATATATGCTTTTGTGTACGTGCACATACACTTATCTCCACTACTGGTGACATTGTAACTGATATTTATCCTCATCACTGTTTCTGGATGACTCAACAACTGACATATATCCTTATCTCCATTGCTGAAGTCACCTGAGACGGATATATAACCCCATTCCTGCCGCTAGGTCACGCTATGAAAGACGTGTATCTTCATCCCAAATGATGGATGACGCTATCACTGACGATTTCTTTTCCTCCGTACTCATTACTTCCCTTAAATTCACATCAGTTTTCTATAGTTTCAATGATTGAAATAATTGATCGTGCAGTACTTACTTTCCTTTGCAAATTCTTCATATGCCTGGCAAATTTCCTTTCGAGTCATTCCAAATTTTAATGTAAAATTTCAGGGAAAAGGTCATACAGCCAGAGAGTTACAGAACTGTACAGCACAGAAACAGACCCTTCAATCCAATTGTTCCAATCCAACCAGCTACCCTAATCTGATTAAGTCCCATTTGCCAGCATTTGGCCCATATCTGTCGAAATCCTTCCGATTAATGTACCAACGAAATACATTTTATTCTTCTGATCGCATCACCCTTCACCGCTTCCTCTGGCAGCTCGTTCCACACACCCACTAACCTATGTGACAAAAAGTTACCCCGTAGGTCACTTGGAAATCTTTTTCCCTCTCACCACAAACCTATGCCCCTCACCCATTTTCCCCACTCCCTGTGGGACTGAAACCAAGACTTCCCCACTCACCCTAGACTAAGTCCCCCATTTTCCCGAACTTCCCATTTGACCCGGGCCCTGTGGATGCGAGTGCAAAAGCCTCTGCACTGCCCGGGGGAGCGAACTCCCTATTCTCCCCACTCCCGTGAGTTGAAGTCCAAGATTCTTTCCTACTCTCTGTCGGAACGAGTCCATCATTCTCCCTATTCCCTGTGGAAGTGAATCCCACATCATTCCCATTCACCAGCGTAGTGAGGGTCCCTAGTTCTCACAATTCTCTTGCTGAAGTTGATTCTTTTCAATTTCCCATTGCATTTTTGGCGACTGTTTCATGTTGCTGGCCCCATGCTCTTGCCTCTCAACCTTACCCCGATTCCAAACTATACCCAACACCAGATGTGAGATCTGGAAGAAGTTAGATTTTGGAAAAAGGATGCCATTTGCACGCATGTGTGCATTTTAATAATCTCACTCCATACATTTTAGGTGATGCTCATTGTGTATCTGTGTTTAACTCGAGCCATAAATTTCAAATTCTCCATTTTGAGAACACAAGTTGATTTCATTTTGCAGCACACTTGGCTTGCGGGATAATTCAGATGGTACATCTTCACACAAGTCAATCGAGTTAAGAATGTTAGCCACTACTACCACTGGTGATGATATTCATAAAGAAACTTACGCTTAATGTTTTTAAAACAGAGAGCAAATTCTGTCAGTATGTGTGCTCATCATTGGTTATAAAAAGTGCAATCTCCTGGCATTAAAGCATTTGCTTATTTTCCATTGAAAGTCCAACAGCTGCTGACTCGTCAATGCCATCTGAAAGAGGTCAATAAGCTACCATTTTGTCTGATAGAAAGGAAATTAAACAGGGCGAACCACTCAACATGGACCTAAACACTGGTATTGTCAAGGTGGAGGTGTTGAGGGTGAGATTCCAGACTAGCGTGACATGCTGAAAATGTGCTGGTTCTGTTCATTTTTGAGGCGATTACTTGGCTGGAGTTTGAAAGAAAGTAGACCCACTACAAATATCAACGCAGTGTGGAGATTTAGTGGAGAGATTCCTGTCGACAGATTCAGAATCCAGGCTCGACTTCTGCTGGAAGAGGGTGCAACATTATCCTTGCTGCTGGGAGTCTCAGAGACAGATATATATTCTCATCCATGCTGCTGGGTTACTCCGTGACTGGTATATATCTACCGCTGCTGCTGGTTGTCGCTGTAATTCATAAAGACCCATATCCCTGTCTCTCGGTGGCTCAGTGTTATGAAGAGGGGGAACCTCTCCGATAATTAACCCGAAAAACCAGCCCCAATTTGTTAGGACGGGAGTAGATGTTCCGTTCTCATAATTAAATCTGAAGTACCCAGAGAAGCTCGCCTTGCCCCTCATCTTCTGTTAAAAGCATAGTTAAATGAAAAGAATCCTGATACTCACGTTCTAAGCAACCAGTAACAAATAATTTTATTTAACTCTGACAGTGAGCAAATTAAAAGAACTACGAACAAACCAAACAATTCCCACAACTCCTATGTGTTCCTTAACTGAACAAAATTATACTGGTACGCTTTTTCAATAATCGCAAGTCCCAATTATATAACCCAAGTAGTAAGAAAAAAATGAATTAAAACTTTGTGTCTCAAAGTTCATACAGAGTGTGTCTTCCGCAGTGCTTTGCCTTCTCCACTGTCTCTTCAGCCGATTTTCTGATGATCCTGCTGTCCAGGATGCTTTCTTGGTAATTTCTTCTGTGACGACTCTTAGCTAGAAGTGCCGTGGTACGTTTGATGTGGCATTTTCTTTTCAAGAGCTGTACTATTTTGTGTGAGAGCTCGGTTTATTTCTCAGATGGCAGATTCGCTTGCACTTCAGATGGCAGTTCGCTCTCACCCCGATTTTCAAAATCCCCCTTCTTATATACCCCCAATGACACAACAATTTTGTATAACATGATTGATTTCAGGTTGTCAAAACCATCTGTTTTAATTCAGCTGGTTTTCAGTTGCTGAGTGCATAGTTTAAATGAATTGGTTGAGTCTAGTTTATTGCCAAAATGCAAAAACGAAACTGGTGTTTTGTCCGCCAACGTAAGGCCTTTGGTACACTTGTTTCAGTTTTGTGCTTTCTGAACAGTACTTCCAAACTTCCAAGCACAGACAGAACACAATTTTTTAAAGAGACTATGTACTGCTTTTCCCCACTATTATTTATAAAAACAAATTTAGCTATCTGCTTTACAATCCATGGGCATTCTACTCAACTCTGTTACACCTCCCGCTTAACAAAACCTTGACCATCATTGTGAAAAGTTGGCTTAATTTTCTATTTTCTAAATATTAACACGATTGGCACCAAATACATACATCAGTACTCTAAAGCCATACTTTTCATACCGCTTCTGCATATATATAACATTGGACCAGTTCTGTCTTAACAACACATTTTCTTTTAAACCCGAGATAACGCATCTGCAATAACATTTTACGACCCTCAACATGTACAATCTGCAAATTAAAAGCCTGTAACATAAGAGTCCAAAGAAATAGTCCTATGTCTTTGCCTTAAATCTTTCCAAAAGGATGAGAGTGTTGTGGTCTGTAAAGAACTGTCTCTGAAACACTGTTAGTAACATGAACAGTGAAATGATGTAAGGCCAGTACCAAACTCAATAATTCTTTTTCAATTGTGGAGTATTTTCTCTGATGAACATTGAGTTCCTTTGAAAAGTAAGAATTTGTCTTTTCAGTTCCATCAATATCCTACTGCATCAACAAAGCTCCTCCCCATATTACATTAATGTCAAAAGCTACTTTAAAGGGTTTCAAGAAAATTGGTGTGGCTAAAACTGGTGCGGTGATTTACACAGCTTTTAAATTCCCAATTATCTGCTGGCATTGTTCTGTCTAATGACATTTCATATTCTTCTTTAGCAAATCTGTCTGTGGTACCACCATGCCACGAACGTTTTGTATACACTTCTGGTAGAGTCCGGTCAGTCACAAAGATCAAAACACCTTTTCCCTTGAGGATGGTCTTGGAAATTCCTTGATAGCCTTCATCTTCACGGTCCTCGGGGTCATCCTCCCATGTCCAATGCTGTGGCCTAAGAACATCACTTCTGTGTTCGCCAATTCAGTTGTTGATAAAGTTATAAACAGTTTTGCCTCCCGTAGTCTTCTAAGAGCTCAGCCAATTGCGCAGTGTGATCTTTCCAAGAATGGCTAAAGATCACTAAGTCATCTATATAGACTACACAATTAGTCGATCCTGCTACACTCTGGTCCGTTCTTCATTCCAAAGCGCAATACTTTAACAGTCCATTTGGTGTTACAAAAGCAGAAACTTCTTTTGCTGACTTCGACAAAAATACTTGTCAGTACATGCAGTAGTTCTGGTTGGTTCGCTCATCGAGCTAGTTCATTAGATCGCAAACGTTTCATTAGCCTGCTGGGAAACATCATCAGTGCAGCCTCCAGTGAAGCATTGTTCTATTTTCCCGCTTGCTATTCATGAGTTGATCGCCTCGTTTCCCTTTTTTTTTGCAGTGATGTGTATATGGGGTCTAATTCATGGATACCAACTGGCAACAAAAAGACACAACCAATACTCACTCGTCTCCATGCATACAGACAAGCAGAACCACCAGTTCAGTTGGGACAACGTCAGGATCCTATGACAAGCCAAGCAGAGACAGGCACGGGAATTCCTGGAGGTGTGGTTCTCCACCAAGAAGGCCACCAAAAAACACATAGAATTAGACCCTTTGTATACACCACTGCAAAGAAATACCGGAAATGAAGTAATCAACTCCAACACACTAGAGAGTTTAAATAGCTAGCGGGAAAATACAACAAATCTTCAACAGAAGTTGCACTGTTGATGTTACCCACCAGAGTAATGAAACGTCAGCAAACTAATGAACCAGCTTGGCAAGGGAACTAACCACAGCATCCAAAACCCAAACCATGAATCAACTCAAGAATATTAAACCATGCAGTAGGAATTTTGTGATGTAAGTGGCTGGTCCTACTTTTTCCATTCAGTCCTCGAGCATTGGAATTGAGTATGAGTCCGCTTTAGTTATGGCATTGAACTTGTCAAAATCCATGCAAAATTGTCGAGTGCTGTACTGTCAGATTTGGGAACCAACATAATCGGCAAGCTCACTTGCTTTGACTCAGCTCGAAAAAGTCTTCTTGGAGCATTGCTTCCACTTCCTCCGGCACCTGTTTGGCTTTGAGTGGATAAAGCCTGTAAGGGCGTGGTAGTATCGGAACAGCATTCCCTACTTCAACCTCATGTACTGTAGTCCTCCCATTCTATTCCCACATATATCCTCACATAGCTGCAACAAGCCTTTAAATTCAGTTCTCCGCTCCTGAAGCAGATAGCTCACTATCCTCTCCCATTCTCCAAGGACTTCTTCCCTATTTAATTTATTTTGAGGAACATTAAAACACAAATCATGTGAATTTGATTTCTCACTCTGAGGGGCAGTGACTAATACCTGCTTCTCCGGTTGCTTGGGCCTGTCATAATATGGTTTCAACATATTCACATGGCATATTTACCAGATAATTCACCTGACTCAACTTGTGCTCATTCTGATAAGGACCTCTGAACCTTGCTTTGAAGGGATTTCCCACCACTGGTAACAGCGCCAATACGTTATCTCCTCGGGCAAATGTCAGAATTTTAGATTTCTTATCTGTTTCTTGCTTCGTTAGATGCTGTGTGACCTTCAGATGTTGTCTAGCTAATTCGCCGACTCTGGTTAACCTTTCTCTCACATCATAATCCAAACTGTGAGATCTCTGACTTCAGATTTATCAACTTTTCCTTAATTAATATTAAAGGCCTTCTCACTTCGTAAACAAATATCAACTCAAATGGAGTAAACTGAGTTGATTCATTTGCGGCATCTCTCATGGCAAAGAATATAAATGGGATACTTTTATCCGAATCGTTTGGCAATAAGTCCTGTCAATAAGCCCTTGGCATTTTTTTTTTGGGACTGATGCCACACTTCCAATGCTCACTAGGATTCAGGATGGTATGCACTCGATTTAAAGTATTTGATGTTTAAACTATTTAAACTGTTTAAACGAAAAAAATTGGCAATAAAATTGGACCCTTGGTCTGACAGAATCTCCCTGGGTAGGCCATAACGGGTAAAGATAGCAAACAACTCCTCCAAAGCCTTTTTTTGCCTTGACATTCCATTATTGAATTGCCTCTGTAAATCTGGTGGGCACATCCATTAGTGTTCGCAAATATTGGTTCCATTTTTTTGTCCTAGGGAGTAGACATACACAATCAGTTGTAACCCAAGTGAAAGGTTCTTCAAATGCAGGATTTGGCATCAAAGGCGCTTGTTTAATTACCGCCTGTGGCTTTCCTACCATTTGATAAGTATGACAGGTACGGCAGAATTCAATGGCATCCTTATGCAATCCAGCCCAACAGAACTGTTTTTGTATTTTACCCTTCGCTTTCCTCAATCCTAAATGACATCTGGCAGGTTGCTCGTGTGCTATCTGTAATACTTCCCGTCTGTACACTGTCAACAACACAATCTGGTGAATTTGCGCCCATTTCTCATCTGCACAAACCTGCCAAGGTCTCCATTTCCACCTTAAGATTCTGTCCTTAAGACAAATAACACTGGGGAATACACTCTGATTCCTTTTCCGAGTAGGCTTCATGATATAGATATTTTATTGTCTTATCTCTGTGTTGTAACTCCCGTAATATTTGGAAACTAAACACCTCTGCTGATCCTCTACATGTTCAGCTTTTCCTTTACTATTTCATCAAACAGGGTGTCAGCTAACTGGACCTCAACTCCTTCACCTTTCTCTTTAGCTCTTCTTGCGGTGACGTATGACTATGGTATGTTTGGATACACAGTCCGGATGAACAGAAGAAACACCATCAAAATAGCATTGGTACCAACGGCACAACTAGTTACTGTTCCTGAGAGAAAATTGACGGATTGCTGACAGAAGAATCTGCGAAAAACGCACGGAACTTTATGGAAGGCACAGAACCTGGCTGTAATTTCAAGACACAGATTCTAAATTTTTATATAAGTGGGTTTTATATTTATTGGAACAACATACCATTTGAATCTTTGTTTATTTGAGCACAGGTAGTAGTTAGAAGGGAATTGTTTGGTTTGTCATTACTTAAGTGAATTTGTTCACTGTTAGAGACAGATAAATAAATTTTTACTTGTTGAGTTTGAGGACAATGTCAGAGGTTTATTTTATTTAACTACTGGAAGTTGCTGAAAAGCAAGTTAAGCCATTTTTCACACTCCTTTTACAGATTATAGTGCGTATGCTCCTCTTTGGGTGTTTAGGTTTTAATTTTCAGAGGGGATCAACCTCCACTTTATAACAGACTGTGTCTCGTCCGTGTTTTGAGCTGGTTTAAACAGGTTTAGGGGACAAAAGTTTCCACCTAATTTAAACAGACTGGGGTCCTATTGTCTTAGATCTTTAAATAAAACTCAAGTCAAAAGTTGAAAATCTTTTAAAGTCATCTGCTTATTTTTCATGAAATCAAAAGTGGGGTATTGGCACTGAGAGTTTTCTGTGTGTGGAAGAAGTGACTGGGTGTTTTACAAAAGGTAAGCAAGGAAAAGCTGTTGCAATTGGCAGATAAGCTGGAGCTGGGGTTGCCTTTGTCTGTGAGAAATGGAGAGGTAATTACAGCAATGGTTCGACATTTAAATTTGCTGGAAATGCCATCAGAATCGTTGGAAATGGCTACAATTCAATTGTGGATGAAGCAACTTGAACATGAAAGAGAACTGATACATTTTGAATTACGGTTAAAAGCAGAGGAAAGGAAAGAATTGCCGTTGCAGAACAAAAAGAAACTGAAAGAACTGCCCTAGCAGAACGGAAGGAAAAAGGAAGAATTGCCCTGGCAGAACAAAAGAAAGTAGCGGGAAGGTCTTAGCAGAAGAAAGGGAAAGAGAGATAGAAGTTGAACTACAGAAGTTGGCAATTAGAGAGGAAAGTGAACTTGGGAGGATGGATGTGAAGGTAGAATGTAGGCTTGTGAGGATGATAGCGATGGTGATCAAACCTATTGTAGCCAACAGCCTAGTATGGATACTTACAAATATGTCCAATTATTACCAACATTTGATGGAAAAGATTTAGAAGCCTTTCTCATTTCCTTTGAGAAATTGGTTGAACAGATGAACTGACCAAGTTGAAGGCGGGGCTGATGAGCTGTTTGCTGCACTATCAGAGGAGGTGTCAGAAGAATATGAAGAAGTAAAACAATCTATATTGAGCCCCTAAGAATTGGTACCAGAAGTATATAGACAACGGTTTAGGAATGTATGAAAAGATTCAGGTCAGACTTATAAAATGTTGGAAAGAATTAAACAGAGCAACTTCAATAGATAGATGGGAGCATTAAAGGTACAAAAGACATATGAGGGTCTTAGAGAGATTACTGTGCTGGAGGAGTTTAAAAACTCACTTCCAGATGTGACATGAACTTGGAAATGTGTCATCAGACCCTAACGACAACAAAAACAAATGCAGAATACCCCTTGTCCTCACAAAGCTTCCCACCAACCTCCGCATCCAAAGTATCATTCTCCACCACTTCCGCCAACTACAATCCGACATCACAACCAAAGAGATATTTCCCTCCCCACGCCCATCTGCTTTTCATAAGGACCACTCCATCCACAACTCTCTCAGGCACTCCACACTTCCCAAAATCCCCACCATCCCTCGCACCTTTCCCTGCAACCTCCCGACTGCCCCTATACCGACGCCCTCACTTTCATTCAAGGAACAAAACAAACCTTACAATAGCAGGCAGGGGTTAACCTGTAAATCAGTCAACTTGGTCTACTGTATTCGCTGCTCCCGATATGGCCTCCTCTACATTGGTGAGTCCAAACGTAGAACATAGAACATAGAACATTACAGCGCAGTACAGGCCCTTCGGCCCTCGATGTTGCGCCGACCTGTGAAACCAATCTGAAGCCCATCTAACCTACACTATTCCATTATCATCCATATGTTTATCCAACGACCATTTAAATGACCTTAAAGTTGGCGAGTCTACAACTGCTGCAGGCAAGGCATTCCATGCCATTACTACTCTCTGAGTAAAGAATCTACATCTGTCCTATATCTATCACCCCTCAATTTAAAGCTATGTCCCCTCATGCTAGCCGTCACCATCCGAGGAAAAAGGCCCTCACAGTCTACCCTATCTAATCCTCTGGTCATCTTGTATGTCTCTATTAAGTTACCTCTTAACCTTCTTCTCTCTAATGAAACAGCCTCAAGTCCCTCAGCTTTCCTCATAAGACCTTCCCTCCATACCAGGCAACATCCTGGTAAATCTCCTCTGCACACTTTCCAATGTTTCCACATCCTTCCTATAATGCGGTGACCGGAACTGTACGCAATACTCCAAGTGCGGCCGCACCAGAGTTTTGTACAGCTGCAGCATGGCCTCATGGCTCTGAAACTCAATCCCTCTACCAATAAAACCTAACACACTGTACGCCTTCTTAACAACCCTATCAACCTGGATGGTAACTTTCAGGGATCTATGCACATGGACACCGAGATCTCTCTGCTCGTCCACACAACCAAGAATCTTACCATTAGCCCAGTACTCTGTATTCCTGTTACTCCTTCCAAAGTGAATCACTTCACACTTTTCCAGATTAAACTTCTCAGCCCAGCTCTGCAGCTTATGTATGTCCCTCTGTAACCTGCAACATCCTTCCGCAGTATCCACAACTCCACCGACTTTAGTGTCATCCGCAAATTTACTAACCCATCCTTCTATGCCCTCATCCAGGTCATTTATAAAAATGACAAACAGCAGTGGACCCAAAACAGATCCTTGCGGTACACCACTAGTAACTGAACTCCAGGATGAACATTTCCCATCAAACACCACCCTCTGTCTTCTTACAGCTAGCCAATTTCTGATCCAAACCGCTAAATCACCCTCAATCCCATGCCTCCGAATTTTCTGCAATAGCCTACCTTGGGGAACCTTATCAAACGCTTTACTGAAATCCATATACACCAGATCAACCGCTTTGCCCTCATCCACCTGTTTAGTCACCTTCTCAAAGAACTCAATAAAGTTTGTGAGGCACGACCTACCCTTCACAAAACAGTGTTGACTACCCCTAATCAAATTATTCCTTTCTAGATGATTATAAATCCTATCTCTTATAATCCTTTCCAACACTTTACCCACAACCGAAGTAAGGCTCACTGGTCTATATTTACCAGGGTTGTCTTTACTCCCCTTCTTGAGCAAGGGCACAACATTTGCTATCCTCCAGTCTTCTGGCACGATTACTGGAGACAATGACGACATAAACATCAAAGCCAAAGGTTCTGCAATCTCCTCCCTAGCTTCCCAGAGAATCCTAGGATAGATCCCATCTGGCCCAGGGATCTGGTCTCATCTCACACTTTCCAGAATTGCTAAAACCTCCTCCTTATGAACTTCAATCCCTTCTAGTCTAATAGCCTGTATCTCAGTATTCTCCTCGACAACATTGTCTTTTTCATGTGTGAATACTGATGAAAAATACTCATTTCACACCTCTCCTATCTCTTCGGACTCCACGCACAACTTCCCACTACTGTCCTTGACTGGCCCTAATCTTACTCTAGTCATTCTTTTATTCCTGACATACCTATAGAAAGCTTTAGGGTTTTACTTGATGCTAACTACCAAAGACATCTCATGTCCCCTCTTGGCTCTTCTTAGCTCTCTCTTTAGGTCCTTCCTGGCTAACCCATAACTCCCAAGCGCCCTAACTGAGTCTTCACGCCTCATCTTTACATAAGCCTCCTTCTTCCTCTTGACAAGAGATTCAACTTCTTTAGTAAACCATGGTTCCCTCGCTCGACTGCTTCCTCCCTGCCTGATGGGTACATACTTATCAAGGACACGCAGTAGCTGTTCCTTGAACAATCTCCACATTCCAATTGTGCCCAGCCCCTGCAGTTTCCTTCCCCATCCTATGCATCCTAAGTCTTGCCTAATCGCCTCATAATTGCCTTTTCCCCAGCTATAACTCTTGCCCTGCGGTATATACCAATTCCTTTCCAACGCTAAAGTAAATGTAACCGAATTGTGGTCACTATCACCAAAGTGCTCACCTACCTCCAAATCTAACACCTGGCCTGGTTCATTACCCAGTACCAAATCCAATGTGGCAAAGCCTGTTGTTGGCCTATCTACATACTGTGCCAGGAAACCCTCCTGCACACATTGGACAAAAACTGACCCATCTAAAGTACTTCAACTATAGCGTTTCCAGTCAATATTTGGAAAGTTAATGTCCCCCATAACAACTACCCTGATCCTTTCGCTCCTGTCCAGAATCATCTTTGCTATCTTTTCCTCTACATCTCTGGAACTATTCGGAAGCCTATAGAAAACTCCCAACAGGGTGTCCTCTCCATTCCCGTTTTTAACCTCAGCCCATACTACCTCAGTAGACGAGTCCTCATCAAACGTCCTTTCTACCACCGTAATACTGTCCTTGACTAACAATGCCACACCTCCCCCTCTTTTACCGCATTCCCTGATTTAACTGAAACATCTAAACCCCGGAACCTGCAACAACCATTCCTGTCCCTGCTCTATCCATGTCTCCGAAATGACCACAACATCAAAGTCCCAGGTACCAACCCATGCTGCAAGTTCACCCACCTTATTCCGAATGCTCCTGGCGTTGAAGGAGATACACTTCAAACCACCTCCCTGCCTGCCGGTACACTCCTGCGACCTTGAAACCTTATTCATGATCTCAATACTTTCAACTTTCTGTACACTGGAGCTACAAGTCAGGTTCCCATCCCCCTGCTGAATTAGAGCATTAGCAAATTCCCGCCCCAGGATATCGGTACCCCTCTGGTTCAGGTGCAGACCATCCCATTTGTAGAGGTCCCACCTACCCTAAAATGAGCTCCAATTATCCAGGTATCTGAATCCCTCCCTCCTGCACCATCCCTGTAGCCACGTGTTCAACTGCTCTCTCTCCCTATTCCTTGCCTCGCTAGCACGTGGCACGGGTAACAAACCAGAGATAACAACTCTGTTTGTTCTAGCTCTAAGCTTCCACCCTAGCTCCTTGAATTTCTGCCTTACATCTCCGTCCCTTTTCCTACCTATGTCGTTGGTGCCTATGTGGACCACGACTTGGGGCTGCTCCCCCTCCCCCTTAAGGATCCCAAAAACACGATCCACGTCATCACGGACCCTGGCACTTGGGAGGCAACACACCAACCGTGAGTCTCTCTCGTTCCCACAGAATCTCCTACCTGTCCCCCTAACTATGGAGTCCCCAATGACTAATGCTCTCCTCCTGTCCCCCCTTCCCTTCTGAGCAACAGCGACAGACTCTGCACCAGAGACCTGTACCCCATGGCTTACCCCGGTAAGTCATCCCCTTCAACAGTATCCAAAACGGTATACTTGTTATTGAGGGGAACGGCCACAGGGGACCCCTGCACTGTCTGCCTGTTCCCTTTCCGTCCCCTGACTGTCACCCATCTACCTTTTTCTTGTACCTGAGGTGTGACTACCTCCCTGTAACTCCTCTCAATCACCCCCTCAGCCTCCCGAATGATCCGAAGTTCATCCAGCTCCAGCTCCAGTTCCCTAACGCGGTTTCCAAGGAGCTGGAGTTGGGTGCACTTCCCGCAGATGAAGTCAGCAGGGACACAAATGGTATCCCTTACCTCCCACATCCTACAGGAGGAGCATGCATCTGCCCTAACATCCATTCCCATTGTTCTGAATTCTAAAAAAACAGACAATTGGGCAAAAAAACTAGTAACTTACCAAATCGGTGGTCAGAACCTTTTTGGTTAGAGGAGGAGGATGGGTGGGAGACACTACTTTGGTAGTGTTACGGGTAAAGCAACCGCCCAAATATATTACCTCACTTACTCAACCGTCCCGTGTCTGCTCCTGCTCGACGCCCACTCCGCCTATTCACGAGGTAAATTTTTAAAGGAGAAGCTTACCTTCCCAGGCTGCCCTCGCGCCTCCTTTTGGACTCCCGCCACTGAAACAACTGAAATGTAGACACAGAAACCTTTTCGTAGAGCATCTGCACTCTGCGACAAAAGACAACACTTTCTTTCCTTCATCGAACGGGCTATTGAGTACAAGATTTGGCAGGTCATGTTACAGCTGTATAAGACTTTGGTTCGGCCACATTTAGAGTACTGCGTACAGATCTGGTCGCCACATTACCAAAAGGATGTGGATGCTTTGGAGAGGGTGTAGAGGAGTTTCACCAGGATGTTGCCTGGAATGGAGGGGCCTAGCTATGAAGAAAGGTTGAGTAGACTAGGATTATTTTCATTAGAAAGATGGAGATTGAGGGGGGACATGATTGACGTCAACAAAATCATGAGGGGTATAGACAAGGTGGATAGCAAGAAGATTTTTCCCAGAGTCGGGGACTTAATTACTAGGGGTCATGAGTTCAAAGTGAGAGGAGGAAAGTTTATGGGAGATATGTGTGGAAAGTTCTTTATGCAGAGGGTGGTGGGTGCCTGGAACACGTTGCCAGCGGAGGTGGTAGACGCAGACACTTTAGTGTCTTTTAAGATGTATCTGGACAGGTATATGGATGGACAGGGAGTAAAGGGATACAGACCCTTAGAAAATAGATCGGCGCAGGCTTGGAGGGCCGAACGGCCTGTTCCTGCGCTGGAATTTTCTTTGTTCTTTGCTCTTTGTTCTTTCCAGTCGCCAACCATTTTAACACCCCCTCTCACTCGCTGGGTGACATGTTCATCCCGGGCCTCCTCCAGTGACACAATGACACCACCCACAAATTGGAACAGCAACGCCTCATATTCCGTCTCAGGAGCCTACAGCCCGATGGATTTCACCAGTTTTAAAATTTCCCACCCCCGGCCTCATCCTATGTCCAACCGTCTCTTTCATCCCGCCTCCTTGATCTGAAACAACCTCCATCTTCTCTCCCACCTATCCACCACACCCATCCCACAGACCAAGCCTCACCACTCCCTACCTGCACTCACCTATCACTATTCCAACTACAATCCCCAGCAATACCCCTCCTCTCTATAGTTATTTCCCAGCTCCCTTCCCCGTCCCCATTTCAGAAGAAGGGTCCCGACCTCAAATATCAACTTTCCTGCTCCCCTGTTGCTGCCTGACCTGCTCTGTTCCTCCAGCTGCATACTGTGTTGTTTCTGGCTCTACTATCTGATCGTTGAGAGATTATTGCCAGGGTTACTCAAATGATTGAGATAAAGTTATCACACTTATATTATTGGCTATTAGAAATACTCCAAATGAATCGAATCCGTTTACTCCATTTGAATTGACATTCAAACACAAAGTAAGAGGGCCTTCAATGTTAATTCGGAAAAAGTTGATAGGTCTGGAGTCAGAAGTCTTACAGTTGGATTATTTATCTGATGTAAGACAAAGATTAAACAGAGTAGGTGAATTAGCTAGATAATATTTGAAGGCAGCACAGCACGTAACAAAGTACGAAGCAGAGAAAAAAATAAAATTCGACATTTGCCCATGGGGATATAGCATTGGTGATGTTTTCATTGGTAGGAAATCCTTTCAAATCAAGGTTTAGTGGTCCCTATTTGATTGAGAACACATTAAGTCAGGTGAGTAATCTGATGCCAGATAGGAAAAAACAAATATCAGGTATGTCGTCTGAACATGCTGAAACATTACTGTGACAGGGAAAGGGAACCAGAGAAACAGGTGTTGTTTACTGTCACTCAGAGTGAGGAATAAAATCCGAATGATTTGGATTTCGATGTGCTTCACAATAAATTGAATAACGAGGAAGTACTTAAGGAGTGGGATAGGGTAGTGAGTTATGTGTCCCAGAAACAGAAATCTGAATTGAAAGACTTGTTACAGTGCTATGAGGACCTATGCAGAAATGGAATGGGGAGGGCTAATACCATAGTACATGAGGTTGATGTACAGAATGCTGCTCAGATAAACCAACATCTCTACTGCCTTAATCTCTCAAAGCAGCACAGGTTTAGAAGAAAGCAGAAGCGATGCTCCAAGAAGGCGTTATGAAGGTGAGTCAAAGTGAGTGGAGTTCGCTGATCGTGCTGGTTCCCAAACCTAATGGTACTGTGTGTTTCTGCATAGAATATTGGAAGGTCAACACGGTGAACAAATCTGACTCATACCCAACTCCAAGGCTGGAGGATTGAGTGAAAAAAGTAGGACAAGCCACATACATCACAAAATTAGACTTACTTCGCAATTACTGGCATGTACCTTTGTCAGAGACAGCAAAAGATGTTTTTGCTTTTGTAACCCCAAATGGACTATATCAATTTAAACTGATGCCCTTTGGAATGGAAAATGCACCAGAAACTTTTGAAAGGCTTATGAACAGAAATGTTGTAAAATTGGCTAATTGTGTAGTCGACAAATATGACTTGTCATCTTCAGCCGTTCGTGGGAAGATCACATGGAGCATTTGGCACAGCTCTTTGAGACAGTACAGAAGGCAAAGTTGGTCATAAACTTGGCAAAAGCAGAATTTGCTGAGGCAGAAGTATCTCTTAGGGCACAACAACGGATACAGATGAATGACACTGAGAACGAAAGCCATCAAGGAAGTCCCAAGATAATCCCCAAAGAAGGAAGTGCTATGATTTTTAGGATTCAGCAGATTCCACAGGAAATTTGTGGCAATCTTTAGTATCGTGGTGTCACTGTTTACTGATTGGTTCAAAAAGAACACGAAATTTCGGTGGGCATATCAATGCCAGGTGGCATTTGAGAATTTACAACCAATGTTAACCACTCCACCAGTTTTAGCCACGCCATTTTTTTAAATTCAATATCTCTATCAATGCAAACAATGTTGGTGATTAAGATGTGTTGTTACGTAAGGATTATTGTGGAATTAAAAGGCCCATCAGTTATTTTTCAAAAGAAAAAACTCCACTATCCACCAGAAAAAAAATTCAACCATTGAAAAAGAGCTAATGAGTTTGGTAACGGCTTCACAATATTTTAATGTTCCCCTAAGTCAGCTTTTCAATGCTTGTGTGGTCTCAAATCATATTCGTTGCAACTTTTCTTCCGCGTTCAGCTAGTTCAACAACAAAACCAAACAGCGAGTCTGGGAAGAGGGGTCACTGGAGGGATAATCAGCTGCAGTTTCGCTAATTACATCAACAGTTTTAATGAAAGCATCATTTTCTCCTGCCCTTCTGAGTCATTGATTTGCGGGGTTGAAAATCTCTGTCCTCCTACGCACAAGGACTGGAAGTAAGACATTCTTTCCCAGATCCTCCCTCTTGGATTACCAGAAAATTGCTTGCGTCCCGACACTCCTTATTGCTGCTCTCTAGAGCCACTAGGTGGTACTTTGATTCGCATATGTCCATGGCCAAGCTGAGCTGCCTGACTCTAACAATTGCAGCTGCAATCATCTGCCATTAGTAGGAGCTCCCGGGTTTCCAAAATGTGCAGATCCCCAAAGTTTTCCAAACAGCTTCATTGCTTTCTGTTCCTCTGCAACAACATTGACGCTAAACTTCAGTCTGTTTCTCTCACTCCCACTTTCACTCACACTACCCGACTACCCATCATTTCTGTCTCTCCTTGTCAAGATCTTTCTCCGTCTCATACCATCCCTCCATCTGTACCCTCTCTCTCACTGACCTTCTGTCACATCCTCCCCTTGCTCCCTTACATTCTTTCTGTCCAATACTTCACTTCCTCAATTCCCCCCTCACTCCTCGCCTCTCTCTCACTCTCACCTCTTTCTCATTCTCAATCTCTCTCCCCTCCCTCCTTTCTATCTCTCTCCCTTGCTTCTTCCTCCCGTATCACTCTCTATCTCTGTCTCAACAAGCCCCCACACGCAAACTCTTACTCTGTCTCTCACCCTAGCTCTTCTCACTTACTTATTCTCTCTCTTTGACATATCTCCATCCCTTTCTGTCAGAATCTCCTCTTCCTCTCACTCCCGGTCTCTCTCTCTCTCTCTCTCCCTCACCTTGTCTGTTACACATTGTCCCAAACCCGTTTTCTCACTTCTTTCGTCGTCTATCCATCTTATGCATCCTCTCTCTCTCTCTCTCTCTCATCCTCTCTCTTTCTAATTCTCTCAGTCTACACATGCTCTCCCTGTCTCTTGTTATCCATCTCCCTCACTCCCTCCCTCCGTCCCTCTCTCTTTCTCTCTCACACAGTCTCGCTCTCTCACCCTCCACCACCTTAGTCTCCATTCCTCCTTCTGTCTAGCCACGTCTTCCTGGCTGCACCCTGCTAATACTCCGTTGTTGATGCCACAGTCCTTCTCTCCTTCTTCCCCATGCGTTAAAACTGAGGAAAATTGCACCCAGTCTTGCCATCAGACTCAAGTCACTACCTTCATGATGTGAACTCTGTAATTGCAGCTGGCAGACCCATGTGGTACTGAGTAAATGCAGCACTGTCAGAGGTAACATTTGGCTGCCCCTGAGAGTGAAGTTCAAACCCAGGCTTTGAGATCTTTGTGCAAGAAGAAAAAGTGGATTCGTGGGTCGGGCGGGGATAACACTAGCATGACCAATGTATATCTGAAAATAGAGGCCCCTAGGTTGACATTAGGGGCAAGAGTTGAGGTAAGGTTCAGATTGAATGGTGGAGCAGGTTTGTAGGGCCAAATGGCCTTCTCCTGCTCCTAGTTTTGGTGTCACCCCTCTGGCTCTCTGGCTGTTGCTGTGCCTCACAGATGTCGAAGTGGTTTTTGGTATCTAAGCGCCTAGTTCAAATTGGTTGACTGAATTCGAAACTTGTTGCCTTGGTAAAAACTGCTGCTTGGCAGGCTAACTATATGGCCTTTCAATACAAATATTTCAATTCAGGCATCGCAGAGCACTAGCAAACTTTCAAGTTGCTGCTCACAGACATCCATTTTAAATCTCTAAGCATAGAAAGAAAAACAAATTATCTTTTAAAGGATACAATGCTTTTAGCCCTAGCATTTTACAAATTCTAACCTCCTGCCTCCCATACCACAAGTACTCTACCCAATTTCCCCACACTACTGACACCTCCTGAGCAAAACTGATCTCAGAAATTCTTCATTAAGCCAGAAATGACTTAATTAAAAATTAATTGAGCCCTGATGAATTCAGTCCTTGGCAAAGGTGTAGAGTGCGATTTACTAGAATAGGTTCAGGGACAAGGGCTTCAGTTCCCACAGAGATAGAGAGAGACTGGTAGAAGCAAGGATGGTCGTCCTCGAAGTAGAGAATGTCCAGGGAGAGATTGAAGCGAGATGTTCATCTTTTTGAGGAAAGGGTTTCCAATCGAGAGAATGACAGGGAAACCGTGCCCATTGGAAGGAGGGTCGCTAACCAGAGGATGGACACGGATTGAAGTGAGTCAGAAAATGAACCTCAGGGTGGCGAGGCGGGGAAAGAAGCCGAATTTGTACTTTTGACGCAGCGAGTTGTTGTGATCTGGAATACACTGCGTGAAAGACAACAGATTCAAATGAGACTTTCAAAGGTGAGAAGTGGTGGGTTGGTGGGAAACAGAGAAATGCTCGAAGAAGAAATATTTTCGGGGGGCGTTGTGTGGAAATACATGCCATTAATTCAAGCGATCATCATAACAGCCTGATGAAGGAACAGCGCTTTGAAAGCTTATGATTTTAAATGCACCTGTTGGACTATACCCTGGTGTCGTGTGACTTCTGACATTAATCCTACCAATGCCTCTCATGAATTTATAAACTTTTGTAAGGTCACTCCTCGGCCTTCAATGTTCCACGATAAAAGAGCCCCAGCCTATTCAGCCAAGTCCTATCGCTCAACCCCTCCAATCCTGGCAACATCCTTGTCAATGTTTTCTGAAACTTTTCAAGTTCACCAACATCTTTCCTATAATAGGGAGACTCGGACTGAATGCAGTATTCTAAAAGTTTTTCAACCAACGTCCTGTACGGCCACAACATGATATCCCAACTCCTAAACTCAATGAATTTTGAATGAATGTGAGCATGCCAAACACTTTCTTCAGCACACTGTCCAAATGCAACTTCACTTTCAAAGAACAACGCACCTGAATTCCCTGCTCTCTGTTTGGAAACACTCCTCAGGGGGCTACCATTAACTGCAAAGGTCCTGTCCTGATTTCTCTTACCAAAATGCAATACTTCATGATGGTGTAGGAGATGAAGGAGTATATAGTGAGAGGGAGGTAACAGTGGCTGGAGGAGGAGGGATCTCGTGAAGAATGCAACAGCTGGAAAAATATCAGGGATAGGGAACGATGCAGTGACTGGAGGAGGTCACAGAGATAGCACAGACGTAGGATTTAAAGAGGATGCCAGAAATAGAGCGGGAAGTCAGCACTGGAGGAGGTGAGAGAGGTAGGGATTGCCATAGAGATTGGAGGAGGTTAAAGCGACAGCGAGTAGTGTAAGTACAAGAAGGGGCTACAAACAGAGGAACGAGCATAGAGACTGGACGGAGCTACAGAGATAAGGGGCGGTATAGGGGCTGGAGGGGCTTCCAAAGATAGTGAGGGATGAAGGAGCTGGGCAAGATTACAGAGGAAAGGAGAGGTGAAGACGTGGGAGGAGGCTACAGAGTTAAGGTGAGATGTAGGTGTGGGAAGAAGTTACAAAGGTGGAGAGATATGTTGGGGCTAGCGTTGCCTACAGAGTAAGGAAGATGTGTAGTAGCTGTAGAATGTCGCAGAGATAGAGAGGGATGAAGGGCAGGAGGAGGTGACAGAGGTAGGGAAGCGTGTATGGACTGGAGGTGGTGAAAAAAAGGGAGGGATGTTGGGTTTGGAGCAGGGGACAGAGATAGCGAGGAATGTCGGGACTAGAGGGTGTAATAGAGATAGGGAGGGCTGTAGGGGCGGTGACAGAAATGCGGATAGGTGTAGTGGCTGGATTATGTGTCAGAGTTAGGAAGAGTGTTATTGTTGGAGGAAGTTACAGAGCTAGGCAGTGGTGTAGGGGCTTGAGGAGGTTGCAGAGATAGCGAGGGTTGTATGGACTGAAGGTGCTAAAAGGGATAGGGATTGGATGTAGAATTTTGAGTAAGCTACAGCGATGGCGAGGGATGTAGGTGCTGGAGGAGGCTAAGTGAAAGTGAGCGAGATGTGCCTGCAGATGCTCACACAGAAAGGGAGAGGTGAAGGGACTGGAGAGGGTGACAGAGACTAGGCGGGGTGACAGTTCTGGAACAGGTTGCAGATATCGTGTGTGGGTGTAGGTGTTAAAGGAGTTTACTGAGATATGAGGGGTGCAGGGAGAGGCTGTTATGGAGATAGGGACTGGGTGTAAAGGATGGAGCGTGTTACAGAATTAGCGAAGGAGGTAGGAGCTAGACGATGCTGCAGGGATATTGAGGGGTATAGTGGATAGAGTTGCTTACAATGATTGAGAAAGGAGAAGAGATTGGAGGGTCATCAGAGAAAGGGAATGATGTAGCGGCTGAGGAAAGTGACAGAGGTAACAGGAGTGTCGGAATGGAAGAGGTTATAGAGATAAGGAAAGTGTTTGAAGAGGTGACAGAGTTAGATGGTGGTGTGGAGTTGGATGCAGTGACAGAAATAAGAGGGGCTGTTGGGGTGGAGGTGGTTACAGAGATAGGGAGAGATGCAAGCACTGGAGAAAGTGACAGACATATGGACGATTGGAGAGGCTGCAGCAGTTTGCAGACATAAGGAAGGATGTAGTGTTTGGGAACGGTAGCAGAGGGGTGCAGGGGCTGGTGGAAGTTACAGAGACAGTGAGGATGTAGGGGCTGAAGGATTTGACAGAGATGGAGATGCGTGTTGAAGTTGGAGGAGGTGACAGGGAATGGAGTAGTGTAGGAGTTGGAGGAGTTACAAGAGTTAGGGAGTGATGAAGGGAATGGAGGAAATTACACAGATGGAGTTATGTGGGGACTGGACGGGACTTCAAGGATAGGGAGGAGTGTAGGGGCTGGAGGAGGCTACGGAGATAAGGAGTGGTGTGGAGGAGGTGACAGAGTTAAGGAAGGGTGTTGGGATGGAGGTGGTTATTGAGGTAGGGAGTGGTGTAGGAGATGATGGACGTCACAGAGGTAGGAAGTGTGCAACGGCTGGAAGAGTCTACAGAGATACTGAGACGTTTACACTAGGGAGGAGGTTACAGAGATAAGGAGGGTGTATAGGGGCTGATAAAAGTAACAGAGGTATGGAGGGATGCAGGATCTCGAGGAGGTTACAGTGACAGGGAAGACTTTCGGGGCTGAGGTTGTGACAGAAACTGCCAGGGCCATACGGGCTAATGAATTATCAGAAATAGGAAGAGGTGTAGGAGCTGAAGGTGGTTACAGAGACATGGAAAGATGTAGGAGATGGAGGGTGTTTCAGAGTTCAGGAGGTTTATAATGGATGAAGTCTGTTGCAGAGACAGGAGGGGTGTTAGGAATGGAGTGTGTCACAGAGATATGAAGTGATGTAGGAACTGGAGTAGTTTACAGAAACAGAGAGGGATGTGGGAGCTAGATGATTGAAAGCTGGTGTGAGATCCGGTGTCAGGCTCGAGTGTTTGGAACGGGAGTGAAATGGAGGATAAGAGAGTTCAGAGGAAAAATATCAGGTGTCCAGTTCGGTGGCCGAAGTGGACCTGTCTCTCATGCGTCTGTTTGTGTAAATGTGTGACATGGCTGAGAAGGTGAACGTTTGATGTAGAGTCTGCCTTTACCCTCCTGAGCGTGGGTGAAGCCATAACTGCCTGTCTGATGTTTTGGAGCAGAAGACTGATGGTGTCATCGGGTGTTGCTGCTGTTGCTAATCGCTCAGTGATCAGAGAGGTTTCAGTTCCTCCACCGATATGACCCTTCCCTTCCCCTCCATCTGGAGCTAGTTACCACACCACCTGCAACCCCTTCAAAAACAACCGGAAAACAGCATCACTTCAGCTCTTGGTAACTAAAATGAGGTACTTGAAATGTCACCCAGTTCCCCTGAGTTTAAGGTCGAGGGAAGGTGCTGTGTTGAACTCAGACGCACCCTTGGAGTCAGCTCTTCAACTGTGTGAATCGTCATTGCAGTGGCTTTAATCAGACTGGTAAAGGGTTATTTTTGTACATCAGCTTTCAAACCAACAAGCCTTAGAATACAACCTAACACTCCATCTGAACAAGAGGAGGCCATTCAGTCCTTCATCCATGCCACGCTGTTCTGTACAACCTAGGCTGATTGCTACACAACCCCCCATTCCTTTCGCAGATACCTCGCCTCATTTCGTGCACAAAATTTGACTCATTTCAGCGTCTATCAGTCATAGAGAATGCTATAGATTCACGAGGCTCTGAGTTAAAGAATTTCTCTTCATCTCATCCAAATTGCCTGTTCACATAGGCTGGAAGGTGTTCTCGACTCTGCAGCTAGTGACTTTGGAATGGGGCAGTAGAATGTTGCTGGAGGTGGGACTGAGAGCAATGTGTCTCCACATCAACCCTGTCAGACCTTCTCAAACTCTGATATCTTTCCATTCTAATTTTGCGAGATTTTAGGCGCACTCCCCTCATCGGGCAACCCCTTCCCCTTGGTGAATCTCCATAGTGATCCCTCAGAGAATAATCTATCGTTCCACAGGTGAGGAGACCACAACTCTGCACATTGCTGCTGGAGTACTCTCACCAACATATTGTATAACTGCAGTAAAATATGTGTTGTTTGGCATTAGGTGAGAGTTGAGCCCAGATTTTCTAGCTCAAAGGTAAGGAAATTGCTACTGCACCAGAAGGGTCATTAAAAATTCTTCCTGCTATATTCTTGCTCTTTCACAATAAATTCTTGCACAGTCCTTCTGCAAACATTCACTCCTGCCACTCAGTAGCAGCAGTGTGTACCCATCCACAAGATGCACTGCAGAACTTCGCCAAAGGTCATTTGCACTTTCCAAACCCACAGCCATTTCAAACCGAAAGGTCA
Source organism: Ginglymostoma cirratum (assembly GCA_024137785.1). Lineage (NCBI taxonomy): Eukaryota > Metazoa > Chordata > Chondrichthyes > Orectolobiformes > Ginglymostomatidae > Ginglymostoma > Ginglymostoma cirratum. Next base: position 80,367 of record JAHRHZ010000168.1, read on the forward strand.
ACGACCGCTGTAACATAGTAACACCATCCCCTGCAAGTTCCCCTCCAAACCACTCACCATTCTATCATGAACATTTAATGGCCATTTCTTCAGTGTTGCTAGGTCAAAATTCCCTCCCTAATAGCACTGTGGATACCTCTACACCATACAGGACTGTACTGGTTCAAGAAGCCATCTCACCACCACCTTCTCAAGGGTCAAATAAGGGTGATAAATGCAGTCCCAAACAGGGACCCCACATCCCACAGCTGAATACAAGAAGTATTATTTCCTTTCCTAATCTGCGTGCTGTGCAGCTTGTTAACTTTCCCTATTCCCTGTATCCGTAATTCTTCTGACAATTCCTCTGACAACAAAAATATCTCTGGCCTTCCAGAAATATCCTTGTTGCCTTTCCTCCGACCAAAGTGAATAATTCCACATTTTCCACATCAAAGTCCACCTACCACTTCCTTACCCAATTGCTAATGCAGTCTCTATCCCTTTTCAACCTCACTATTCCACTTCAAAGCCGACTCTCCTTCAAAGATTCATATCTTCATCTCCTCCTTCTGCCAAGTTCTCTTCACAGATGGCCACACCATTACTAATTTAAAATCATGACAAGACCGAGGCCAGACGTACATTCCATATGTCACGGATCCTGACTCAAAGCAGAGCGCTGAATAGGAAGTGACAGAGATAAGAGGGGTGTCGGGATGGGACTGCTACAGAGATAAGGACGGTGTGTTAGGGCTGGAGGAGGTGACAGAGATAGGGAGTGGTGTGGAGGTCGGAAGGGTTGACAGTGATAAGGACTGGGATTGCAATGGAGGTAATTACAGAGATGTGGAGCTTTCTATGGGTTGGTGGAGGTTACAGAGATAGAGAGGCGTGTAGCAGCTGGAAGGGGCTACAGAAATAAGGAGATGATGTACGGCGTGGAGGAGGTGACAGAGAGAGGGTATGGTGTATGACCTGGAGGAGTTTACAGCGATAAGGAAAGAAGTAGGATGAAGGGGGTTAAAGAGAGAATAAGGCGTTATAGAATGGAGGGTGTTACAGAGGTAGGTTGTGATGTAAGGCCTGGAGGAAGTTACAGAGGTAGGGATGGAGGAGGTGGAGAAGACTATGGAGATAGGGAGGCGTGTAGCATTTGGTGAAGGTCACTGAGAAAGGCATTGTTGTAGGGTCTGGTGAGGGATGTGCAGCTCAGAGAAGTTTGCACGGACGTTGTTGGGTGTGGGGGCTGCTGGAGGTAACAGACGTAGGGAATGGAATACGGGCTTGAAGAGGTGACACAAATAGAGAGGATGTAGGGAATGGAGGGAGGTTACGGGGTAGTGAGGGGTTCAGACGGGTTCAGGGATGGCAGAGGTTACGGAGATAAGGAGAGCTTTAGTGAATGAAGAAAGTGACAGAGATAGGGAGTAAATAGAGACCGGAGCAGGCTACAGTGAGGGGGAAGCGCGTGGAGGCTGGAGGAGCTGACAGAGCGATTAAGTGGTTTAGGAGGTGGAAGAGGTTGCAGACATATGGATGAGCGTAGGGCCTGGTTACAGAAATAAGGAAGGTGCCCGGGCTGCAGGTGGAAACAAAGGTAGGGAGTGATGCAGTGTCCAGAGCATGTTGCAGAGGTAGGTAGGAATATAAGCACTCGAATTGGTTGAAGACATAGGGATGGATGTAGGAATTGGAGGAGTTGACAGAAATAGGGGAATCTACTGGCTGGAGAAAGTGGCAGAGATAGGGACGGGTATAGGAGCTTAAGCAGCTTATGGAGATGAAGTGGAATATCGGAGCTGTAGGAGGTGACAGTGATAGGGAGATGTTTGGGGCTGGAAACAGTTACAGAGGAAGGGTGTAAGGACTGTTGGTGGTTACAGGGACAAGGAGGGTTGTAGGGGCTTGAGGGTGTTACAGAGATGGGTGGGGTGGAGGGGTTTAGAGAGAAAGTGGAGGGTAAAGGACTTGGAGTTGGTGCCAGAGACAGGAAGGGCTATGGGGCTGGAGGCAGTTACTGAGATAAGGATGTGGTGTAGCAGACGACAGTGACAGGTAAGATTTTAGGGGCTAAGGTTGTGACAAACACACAGAGGGGCTTAAGGGATAATGAATTTGCAGAAATATGGAGAAGTGTAGGATTTGGAGGTGATTATAGAGATATGGAAAGATATAGCGGATGGAGGGTGTTTCAGAGATCGGATGGGTGAGGGATGGAATGTGTTACACAGGGCAAGGAGTGGTGTAGAGGCCGGAGAAGTTTATAGAAATGGGAGGGGTGTGGGATGTGGATTTTTGAAATCTGGTGTGAGATCCAGTGTGGAGCTCGAGTGTTTTGGAATGGAGAATAAGAGGGCGCCGAACGTAACCAGCAGAAGTCCACTTCAGTTATTTTGAGTGACGAGTCTCTTATGCGTCTGTTTGCGTAAATGTGTGACATTTCTGGAAGGGTGAGCTTTTGATGGAGGCTCTGCATTTTCCCTTCCGCTCGTGGGTGAAGCCACAGCTGCCTCTGTGATGCATTGGAGCAGACGACTGACGATACCACAGCGTGCTGCTGTTGCTAATCGCTCAGTGATCAGAGGGGTTTCAGTTCTTCCACCGACATGACCCTCCCCTTCCCCTTCATCTGGAGCGAGTGACCACACGCACCTGCGGTCTCTTCACAAACAGGCCAAAAGTAGCATCGTTTCAGCTCTTGGGGGCTAAAATCAGGCACTCGAAAATGCCACCCAGGTCCCCCATGTTTGTGGTCGAGATTCTGTGCTGTGTTGTACTCAGATGCAGAGGCAGTCTTGGATCCGGCTCTTGTATTGTGTGAATCATCATTGAGATGGGTTTAACCAGACTGTGAACTGGTTATTGTTGTACAGCAGCTTTCACAGATTCTCACGGCATGGAAGGAGGCAATCCATCCCATCGAGTCCACACCACATCCTGGGGAAGCATTGACCTAGTGGTATTATCGCTGGACTGTTAATGCAGCGACCCAGACAACGTTCTGGGGACCCGGGTGTGAATCCCGCCACAACAGATGGTGGAATTTGAATTCAATAAAATATCTGGAATTAAGAATCTAATGATTACCATGAATCCATTGCCGATCGTCGGGAAACCTGTCTGGTTCCCCTTTAGGGAAGGAAATTGATAATCATACCTGGTCTTGCGTACATGTGACTCCAGACCCAATAGCAATGTGGTTCACTCTTAACTGCCCACGAGTGAATTAAGGATGAGCAATAAATGCTGGCCTAGCCAGCTATGCCCTCATCCTGTGAATGAATAGAAAACACCAACCCTTCCACGAGCATCCCACCCAGACCGTGCACCTAAATTATCCAGGTAACCCTACATTTCTCATGGCTGGTCCACACAGCCTGCACATTCCTGGATACTACGGGGCAATTTAGCATGGCCAATCCACCTAAGCTGAACATCGTTGAACTGTGGAAGGGAACCAAAGTACCAGGAGGAAAACCACACAGATTTAGGGCGAATGTGCAAACTCCATCAAACCCGAGTCCCTGGCACTGTGAGGCAGCAGTGTTAATCACTGAGACACTGTGTCGCACCAATAAACCAGCATGCCTTAGAAAACAGGTAAACGTTCCTCCTAAGAAAGAGGAAGACCTTCGGCCCCTAATTGTGCTCTGCTCTTCGGTACAATCATAGGTGATTGCACCACAACTTCACTTTCCTACCATTTATCCCTCGAATCACTTTGTGTGTAAAATTGTACCCATCAGAATCTTCGACAGACATAAAGAATGCCACAGATTCACCATCCTCTGAGCTAAAGAATTTCTCTTCATCTCAATCCAAATTGGCTGATCCCTTGTGTTGCAACGTATTCTAGATTCTCGAGCAAGTGGCCTTGATACAGAGGGGTTTGAGCTTTGCTGGAGGGCGGGGGAGTACAGACTGTCCACATCCACCTTGTCAAAACCTTTCAAAATCTGATACCTTTCAATGAGATCACCTCTCATTCTTCGAATTGCAAGAGGTTTTATATATACTCTCCCTGCAGAGCAGCCCCTTCTCCTTTATGAAGCTTCACTCTGTTCCCTCAGGGATGGGTCTATCATTCCGTAGGTGAGGAGACCACAACTGCAGGAGTACGCTCATCAACTCATTGTATAACAGCAGTTAAATCTTCACTACTAGATATTTTTATACGTCTGCTCAAATACGTCATGACACATCTCTGGAGTAGGTGATAACTGAACCCAGACTTCCTGGCTCGAAGGTAATGAAATTACCGTTTCACCACAAGGGACCTAAAATTCATTCCTGATATTCTCTTGACCCCTCACAATAAATCCTTAAATGCTATTTCTACAAACACACTCCCTCTCTCATGGATGCTCAGTTGCAGCATTCAGGGGATGAGGAAGTCGCTGACTAGGCAGCATTTACTGTCCATCCCTAATTTCCCAGTGGGCAGTTAAGAGTCAACCACATTTCTGTAGGTCTGGAGTCACATATAGGCCAGATCAGGTAAGGATGGCAGTTTCATTCCCTATAAGATGCACAGCAGAAATTTGCCAAGAATCCTTAGCACCTTCCAAACCCATGACCACTTCCATCTAGAAAGACAAGGGCAGCAGATACATGGAAACACCGCCTCTTGCAAGCACCCCTCCAAATCACTCACTATCCTGACTTTGAAATATATCAGCTGTTCCGTCAGGGTTGTTAAGTCAAAAGGTTCTCTCTCATCACACTGTGGGTGTCCCAATGCGACACGGATGACAAAGGTTCAAGAAGTCATCTCATCACCTTTTCAAAGGGCAACTAAGAACGAGTAAATGCTGTTCCAACAAGATCCCCATATCACACAGCTGAATCTAAAAGTATAATTTGCTTTCAAAACCGCATGCGGCAATGTTTGTTAACTTTCTTTATTCCCTGTATCCGCAATTCTTCTGACAACCAAATTTATCCAAGCCCCTTCAGAAATACCCTGTTTTCCCCTTCCTCTAACCAAACAGAATAATTCCTCACTTTCCTACATCAATGCCTATTTACCTCTTCCGTACCCAATTACTAATGTAGTCTCTCTCTCCCTTTCAACTTTATTCCTTTAGGGGATGAGAGCATCGCTGGCGAGGCAGAATTTATTGCCCATCCTTAATTGCCCAGAAGGCAATTAAGAGTCAACCACATGAGGGCCAGACCAGGTAATGATGGCAGTTTCCTTCTTTCAAGGGCATTAGTGAACCAGAAGGGTTTTTCTTATAATCCTTTCCTTAGAGGGATATGGGATAAATGCAAGCAAATGGGAAGAATTCAGTTTAGGAAATCTGATCTGCTTGGACGCATTGGGCCAAAGGGCCTGTTTCCATGCTATATATGCCTCTATGACTCTGTAAGTCGATGACCCCAGGGAAGCAGAGAAAGAGAAATGGGAAGTGCAATTGGTTTTTTTTAATTGCATGTTTTCAAAAAGGAGTTGAATATGTTTCTTAGGGCTAAATTGGGAAGAGGAGAATGAGTTGAATGATCAGACATGATCCAGTTGAGTTGACTGATCGACTTGATCCTATTGTAAGGCAAAGCAGCCTCGAAGAGCTGAATGGCCCATGTCTGTCCCTATTTACGATGTTCCTATGAACACAAAATCCATTCAGACATTAAACATTCGTAAATGCAAAAGTTCAGAAGATGGACAACGATGTAAGAAGCCAGAAATAGATCGGTGAAAACCCGGAGTGCCGATTTGCCTGGTCTCTGCCCCTTCATTTGCATTCCAGTGATTAAATAGAGCCGGTGGGCCCTCTCCAATTTACGGGCACTGGGCGCAGACCATTTCCCGGGAGTTTACAACAAACAGTTCAACTGAAGGTTACACTCGGGCGGCTGGCTGCTTCCATGCATTCTCCAGCGAAAATGTTTTGGACGCTGCATCTGTTGTGGGCTCTGCTGCTCCACGTCACAGGTCAGAAATTGCCTTGGAGTAACATCTGTCTATTAAATACTGGTCAGTTTTGTTTCATCCTGTGTGTTTCTTTAATTGTAGGTACCTTGGCTGATGCTGTCCTCAACCAGAGTCCAATTTCTGACCCAGTTTCTGTTGGTCAGACCGCCCGGTTGAAGTGTGTGCTGCCGAACGATAGTGTGGACAGTTACGACGTGCGTTGGTACCGACAGAGTCTCGGAGAAACCCCAGTGTTTGTGCTCCAGCATAAGGTTGATGGTGCAATACACAGAGGCACCGGCTTCACTGACCGTTTCCAACCTTCTCGAGACTCCTCCACTAGCAGTTACATCCTAACCATCGAAAACGTGGTCTCTGATGATGCTGCCATCTATTACTGTGAAATGTGGGGATACATCTTAGGAGGTGGAACCGCCCTGACAGTTCGGAGTAAGTGATTCTGTTTTGTCTCCCTCTCTCTCTCCCTCTATCTATCTATCTGCCTCTCTCTCTCTATCTATCTATCTACTTATCTCTCATTCAGATGAGTTCAATTTTTATCCCTTCAGAGTCGATACTGTTTCCATATGTCACCAAATCACGATTTAATACATTTTGCAACATATCTAACTCATACTCACAAGACAAATTATTATATCAATAATTCTGCTAGTCACAGATGCAAACAGGACAGACAGTTGATGATATTAATAATTGTGTCTCTCTCACACACACACATGTACACACACACACACAGAGAGAGAGAGAGAGAGAGAGACAGACAGAGAAAGAGAGAGAGAGAGAGAGACCCACACAGATACACACACATATACACATGCACACCGGTACACAGACACGCACACACAAGTCGGATAGAATATATCAATAATTCTCACGTACAGGTCAGTGTTTTATTAATAATTCTCTCTCTTTTAAAGAAACACACAGGGAAGAGTATTATTTGTATCAATAACTCTCTCTATCACTTGCCGTTGCCCTTTCTCACACACGCACATAGGTCAGAGATTAAATCAATAATCCTCTACCACACGCGCAGCTCAGTGTTATATTAATAATTCTCTCTCACACACGCGCATAGAGGTTAGCATTTTATATGAACCAATTATTCTCTTACACATAGGTCAGATAGCTGTATTTATAACTCTATCTTTCTGTCTCGCACACACAAGTCACAGTGTTATTACACGTACATTAATCAATCTCTCAGTCTTGACTCCTCTGACACACACACACACACACACAGGTCATTGATATATATTAATCTTTCTCTCCTTTTCACGCACATGCACACAAGTTAGAGTACTATACGTTAATAATTTTTTATCTCTGTCCTACACACACAAACACACACAAATACAGACACACAGCCAGAGAGTTACATATATTAATGATTCTCTGTCCCTCACACAATTCTAAGTTTTAGATATATAAATAATTCTCCCTCACATACAAATATGAGTTAATCTTTTTCTTCATATATATAATTCTCTCTCTCTCTCTCTCTCCGTCTCCCCTCTCGCCCCTCCCCCCCAACACACACAGGTAGTGATGATCAGAAACCATCTGTCCTTCTGCTACCTCCTTCACCAGAGCAAATAGACACGGGATCAGCCACTCTGTCCTGTCTGGTGAGTCGCTTTAAGCCGGGCTTTGTGCAGATCCGCTGGAGCATAGATGGAAAAGAGACAGAGAGCGGGGTGACCACAAGCGCTGTGTCCCCAGACAGTGATCAAAGTTACAGCCTGAGCAGTTACCTGACAGTTCCGGCCACTGACTGGAAGAAAGGTTCCAGATATTCCTGCAGTGTGAGGCACAGTTCACTGAACTCTCCTCTCCTCAACACCATCAGCTCCAGTGACTGTCAGCTCTGAGGTGTAATATGTCACGGGTCAGTCACTGTATGCCAAACGGCACAGTGTTGTTTGATTTTTACTTTATAATGTAATTTTTGCAGCAATGTCAGTATTTGGTGAACGCGTCAAACATTGAACGGTTTCAGGAGTAGGTGGAATGGTTGTTCCCCTTGGTGAGTGGGAATTTCCTGTTGCAATTGTCGCCAGAATTTTGTGTGCAAACTCTTGATCCGGGTAGAATGGGGTGTAATCTCCCTTTTTAGACAATGACCATGTTGCATTTGTGAACTTTCCGGAAATACAGCTCTGAATAAATATGAGATGATACCACGAAATGACTCCTCTTCATTATTGAGCACTGAAAGTGGCACTGTTGGACTTGGTAGTGGATAGTTTACACCTGTAACAATATTACACCGAATTACATCAAATGATGGCATAGGAACATACTCCAAAAATATCTGCCTCAACCACTCCCTGCAGAAGCGAGTCCCTCATTCTACCCCATTTCCCATGGGAGCGAGTCTCCCATTCTCCGCCTTTCCCCATGGGAGCGACTCACCCTTTCTCTCCCCACTCCCCAGAGGAGCAAGTCCCCTGTTCTAGAATCAGAATTAGAATCCCTGCAGTGTGGAAACAGGCCCTTCGGCCCAACAAGTCCACACCGACCCTTGGAGCATCCCACCCAGACCCATCCCCCTATAACCCACACACCCCTGAACACGATGGGCAATTTAACATGGCCAATCCACCTAGCCTGCACATCTTTGGACTGTGGGAGGAATTCTGCTCCATTTCTTGCAGGAACGAGTGCACCATCCTTCCCCTACCCCCTGTTGGAGCGAGTTCCACAATATCCCTGCTTGAAGGTGTTTCTCCTGAATTCCTGACTGAATTTATCGGGATTGGGTGATGTTGACCAAAGTCAGTTTTGTTTGTTACAGAAGTGAAACATTCCACTCTATCAAACTCTCAGAATTTTAAAAACCTCAATCAAACCTCATGTCGTTGAGCTCTCTATTTTTAGACAGAATAGTTCCAGCCTGATCACAGTCCTGATTAATCTAACCTTCCAGCTTGTCATTGATCTTGTTCATGATAGCAGCTTTGGAATCCCTCTATAATTCTGATAGAATTAGGTTCCCTGGACTCTATACTTCAGTGCAGTCTAATTGACAAGAGTAAATAATGGGTACAGTGTCTAAAACACATGCTGAGTGAGGGGAAGCACAATGAGGGTCATAAAGAAGAAACCCAGAGAGAGGTCTCTGTGTCCGCTCTGTTTTCCAGTCCAGCCTGAATGTGTTCTCTCTCTCTCTCTCTCTCTCACACACACACACACACTTTTTATACATTCTCTGTCTTACATACTCTCTAAATTCCCTCTATCTCTCTTACACAGGCCCTCACTAACTCTTTCTCACACTTTCACTTTTTCACATACTTACACCTTCTAATTCACACACACACATATTCACACAGACGTATACACACTCACCCTTTCTCTTACATGCACTCTCTCTAACTCTCTTTCTCACACTCACCCTTTCTCTCTTATACACACGCTGTCACTCCAATTGGCAATGGCCTAGTGGTTATTTTCGCTGGACTATTACTGCAGAATCCCAGATAATGTTCTGAGGACCCGGTTTTAAATCCTGCCATGGGGAAAAATCTGGAATTATGAGTCTAATGATGACCGTGAATCCATTGCCAATTGTTGGGAAAAAGAAACTAATCTGCTCACTAATGCCCTACATGTGACTCCAGACCCACAGCAATGCATTTGACTCTTAACGGTCCTCTGGGCAATTAGGATGGGCAATAAATGCTGCCTAGCCAGCGATGCCCATATGCTGTGAACAAATCAAAAAAAATCTCTTCCTATCTTACATGTACATTCACACAAGCGTTCCCTTACTCTCACACATGTTCTCTTTTTCATGCACTGTCTTTCACACACACATATCCAGAATTCAGTACAAGCGGACACAGTCTTAGGATACAGAGCAGGCCATTTATAACCAAGGTGAGGAAAAATGCCTTCACTCAGAGGATGGTAAATCTGTGGAATTCTCCACCACAGAATGTTGTGGAGACCAAGTGATTGGATGTATTTTAGAGATAAATAGGCAAAAGCTGTTGCGGTGTATGGGGGAAAGCAGCAGAATGTCATTGAGGTAGAGGTTGAGCCGTCATTGCATTTAATGGCAGAGCAGACTTGATGGGCCAAATGGTCTAATACTGTTCCTAAGTTTTCTGTGTTTGAGACAAATACATAGGCATGCATGTGGACAGAGGGACACACACACATGCGCACACACACATTCACATCTTATGTATCGACCCAGAGTAGAAACCTAATTTCAACATTGTCAGATAACTTCACAGTCATTTAGGAATTTGTCTCTCTTATTCATGTGCATAATAATCCTGACGCTAAATGATTAGCAAGGGAGACCCACTGGTAAGAACCAAGACTTGTCTTATTACGAGAGATTGAGCAGTTTTGGCCTGCACACTCTCGTGTTTACAAGAATGAGAGGAGAACTAATTGAGGTGTATAAAATACTAAAGGGGATTTACAAAGTCAATGTAGAGAGGATGTTGTTCATGTGGGACAATCTAGACCGAGAGGTCATGGTTTTATGATAAGGGGTAGCAGATTTAAAGCAGAGATGAGGAAGAATGACTTATCTCAAGTTGTGAATCTATGAAACTCCACGTAGAACAAAGAACAAACAAAATTACAGTACAGGAACAGGCACTTTGGCCCTCCAAACCTGCACCAACATGCTGCCTGTCACAACTAAAACTCCCTACCCTTCCGGGGGAGCGTATCCCTCTTTTCCCATCCTCTTCATATATTTGTCAAGACGACTGTTAAAAGTCACTGTAGTATCTGCTTCCACTACCTCCCCCAGCAGCGGGTTCCAGGCACCCATCAAGCTCAGTGCAAAAAACTTGCTTTGTACATCACTTTTAAACCTTGCCCCTCGCACCTTAAACCCATGGTCCTTGGTAACTGACTCTTCCAACCTGGGAAAAAGTTTCTGACTGTTCATTCCCTTCACAATCTTGTAGAACTCTATCAGGTCACCCCTTAACCTCCGTCCTTCTATTGAGAACAACCCAAGTTTCTCCAACATCTCCTCATACCTAATGCCCTCCATACCAGGTATCATGCTGGTAAGTCTTTTCTGTACCCTCTCCAAAGCCAACTAATCCTTCTGGTAGTTTGGTGATGGTCTGTACCTCCTTTAGGAGAGAAGAGAATGATGAGTGCCCACTCCAAATTCACCCCATCCCCATTAATGAAACAAGGAAAGTGCAGTTGAGGATGATGAGATCAGCCACGATCTCGTTGAATGGTGGAGCAGGCTCGATGGGTTGAATGCCCTACACATGCTCCTAAGTGTAACAATGTTTTCCACGTCACAGCTGTATGAATTCAGGAGTACAAAATCTACTATTGGGGATAAATATTTTTCAATTGACTCAGAATCAATCCTGAGACAGCATGAATGATAGATTGATTGGGGGGAGAAAAAGAAATAATGAAATGTAGCATTGAGATCAGTTTTGGAGGAGAACGAGTGGATTTCACTCTGTGTCAGGAAGCTGCATAGAAAAGTGGAAGTGGTATCCAGGCAGATAAGCAGTGCAATGACTGTGACCCCGGCTGTCTTCTTTCTACTCGGGGATGGTGAAATGGTGGAAATCACTGGCCGAGACTCTGACCAAATCAAGCCAGGGCTGGGTAGCTTAGAGCATCTGAGTGGTTTCACATCTCCACTCTCTCAGCAACAGGGCTGTTAGTGTATGTTCAATGCTGAAACCGCATGTACAAGCCTGTTTGCCACTCGGGTTGGGATGGAGGGGTGAACCGAGTGTGGGATAGTGGAGTCGATTCAGAGTGCTTGTTCTATTCGTTTTTGTGGATATCACCTTGCCACAATTTGAAAGAAAGTAGACTCATTGGAAAATCACAGCCAAGAGTTTCCTGTTGACGAATTTAGAGCCCACACTCGGTATTTCCTGCAGGAGAGAAATATCCTCAACCCCTCCACTGGCAGGTGCTATGGCTGATATATTTGTCCCTGTAGTTGGATGCTGCTGTGACATATATAAATCATCATCCCTGCCTGTAGGTGTTGCTATGAATGATATGTATGTTCATCCCCGCCGCTGGGTGATACTGTGACTGACCATTTTATTTCCCGATGCTCATCACTTCCCTTCCATTCTTAGCTTCAGTGATCGAAACAATTGTTCATTCAGCAGTTCCATTCCTTTTGCAAATGTTTTCAAATGTCTGGAAACGTTTCTTTCTTGTTGTTCCAAACTTTAATGTATAAGTTTCAGGAAAAACGTCATGAAGCCATAAAGTCGTAGCATTGAACATCACAGAAACAGACCTTTTGGACCAAGTCTTCCATTCTGACCAGATGTACTAAATGTTCTAGTCGCGTTTGCCAGCATTTGGCCCATAATTGTTTAAATCCTTCCTAAGCATGTACCCATCCAGATGTCTTTTAAATGTTGTAGTTGTACTCACCTTTACCACTTCCTCTGTCAGCTCATTCCATACACACACCACTTGCATGAAAAAGTTGCTCGTTAGGCCTCCTTTAAATCTTTTCCCTTTCACATTAAACCTACACCCGCTAGTTTTGAACGCCCTACCCTGGGTAAATGACCTTGGCTCTTCACTCCATCCATACTCCCCATGTTTTATAGACCTCTATAGTGTCACTCCTCAGCCTCAAATAGCGGGAGATGTACTTTCTGTAATCTGAAAAGTTACAACGGTGTATTGATAATGGATTTTTCAACGTTTCCCTATGTTGGGCTAAATAGTAATGGGTTAGCATTGCAGAAGCCCAGGCGAATATTCTTGGGTCAAGGATTTTAACCACACTGTGTCAGATGTTGCAACATGCATTGAGCAACGATAAAAAATAAACTGGTCTGTGTTTCAGCCATATAACCAGTTATTCCCTGTAAAAATGCAAATACTTCAGTTATACACTTCAGGGAAAGGAAATTTTTGCATGGTCTGGCCTACACGTAGTTTCAAGCATGCATTAAAATTGCTGACTCAACTGCATTCTGGGCAATCACTGGTATTCCATAAATGCAAGTGTTAGGTTCGTTTTTGGAGAGCCTCACGGACTTGATGCAATAACAAGACACTGACCTGTTTCGTAAAACATAAATCCTTTACTACAAAGCAAGTACAAGCTGTGGAGGATCACTGTACTCAACGCGGCACAGAGTGCAGAGTCTCGTAAGCGATTCTCCCCGAGCAGCGGACAGTCCCCACTTTTTATACCTTATCGAGTGCATAGTACATAAAGCAATTTTACATCTCACAATGGCATGTTACATGAAACAATCACTACATCGGACAATGACATGATACAAAAACAATTACTACATCGAAAACATAAAGAAAGCAGGATACAGTATCGATTGTTCGCAAAGTGACTGCTAACGACAGGAGGCGATTTCAAGTTGCCGAAGTGACAGAATGTAATTTCAAGCTTCAGAAGTGTCTGGTTTGACCAAAGGTCAGTGTCCTGGCCCCTTCAGCAGAAACAGAAGTTACATTCTTTACAGGATTTCAGAAGTCTCACACCTTTACAAATATTGCCACCTAATCTTATTTGAGACAGCTTCCACATACCCCTGTGCAGGAAAATAAAGATTTACAAAGTTTATACCTAATTCTATTCAGGCAGGAAGCTTAAGGCAGTGTCTTTTCTACTTATGCATAGGAAGATAAGGATTTACAAAGTTTTACACCTAATTCTAGTTGGGCGGGAAGTTTTAAGGCAGTGCCCGCATACCTCTGTGTAAGCAGATAAAGAGCGTTAATTTATATAGAATATAGAAATCAATGGGCTGTTATCCCAATAACATCTCACTACAGTCACCCAAAACAATGAATTTTAAAATAAAAATCCTCACATTTTTCATCTGAATAGCTTGTTTACACCATCATAGCTGCACCTACTAAAATACTCTTTAACATAAAGGTCCAAACAGCTTTTGGTCACTATGTCTACAGGACTGCCTGTTTCTTAATCCTCTTCTTTAATTCTGGTTGGAAACTGTTGAGCCCAAAGTTAAACATCGTAGAAAACATATCGAGAATCAGTAAATGTATCTACGCACTCCTCAAGTTATCACATTATCAATGCTCTGACCCCATGCATACTTTGCCACAAGTTGATAGAATTAACTGCATGACCACATGTCGAATGGAAAACTCTGTGGAGATTATGAGCAATTAATTTTGATAATGTTGGAAACTGATACTTCCATTTATTTTATTCATTAATGGGACGTAGGCGTCCTGGCTGGCCAGCATTTATGGCTTGTCCCCAGTTGCCCTTGAAAAGGTGGTGGTGAGCCCCTTCTTGAGCCGCTGCAGTCTGCTTACTGTAGGTTGATCTACAATGCCATTAGGGAGGGAATTCCAGGATTTTGGCTCAGTGACCATGAAGGGACAGTGATATTTTTCCAAGACAGAATGGTGATCGGCTTGAAGGGGAACCTGAAGGAGGTGGTATTTCCATGCATTTGCTGCCCTCCTTCATCTAGATAGAAGTAGTCATGGGTTCGGAAGGTGCTGTCTGAGAATCTTTGGTGAATTTCTGCAGTGCATCTTGTAGATAGCACACACGGCTGCTACTGAGCGTTGGTGGTGTCAGGAGTGGATGCTTGTGGATGTAGCACCTATTAAGCGGGGCGGTTTTTCCTGGATGGTGCCAAGCCAGTTGAGTATTGTTGGAGCTGCACTCATCCAGGCAAATCGGGAGTATACCATCACACTACTGACTTGTGCCAAGCAAATTTCTAATGTAGTTGATGGCAAGGTGTTATTTCAAGATATACTTGTCAAATTCACGAGCAAAATTCGAATTAAATAGCATGAGCGAAACATTATTTATCATTAACGCAAATAAATTCCCATGTAAGTATGTAAAGGTTACTATTTGATAAACAGTTCCCTTCTACGGTGTTGAGAGCATAAAGGCTTGGCTGATAATGGATTTTACTGAGTTTGCTATTTCCTTTCTAATATTGAATACAACAGAATGATGGAGAAACAGGTTGCTGATTTGCAAACCACTTCTACCATCACAACGAGCAGAAAACTTAATTGTTCACTGACACCATTGCAACAGGACAAGAATCACATGGATATCGCCATCCTGTCCTTTTTGCCCTTCACTGGTTGACAAATACATTGATGAAATTCATTGTATGCAGAAGAGCCAGTATTTTGTGAATATTACCGTAGGATGTTGTTTGGAACGCTGCGCCAACTTGGTCCACAACCTCTGTCTTTTACTCTCCCCGCCATGTACAGAAAAAAGTGCTCCAGGACAACCTTGTGATGTTCATGACCCTGACGCCAAGGAGGCATAATGCCATCCTGGACTCTCATCAATGTCCCCCAGAAGTACTTACCTGTATCCCAAACTAATGATTTCCTGATCACTGTTACACCTCCCTACTTGATCTTTCCCCCAATACAGCCAAGCCCATTTGGGGTGCCACATCCTGGTTGTGACTGTACTGCCTTTAGCCGCCCTCACCAGCATTCAAAACATAAACTTGTGATCAGAACGCTCGGACACCCCTACACTACCTGTATGTTTATCTTGGACTCCTTGGCTGTCAACGATTCCCTTTCTGAAACTTATCTTGCGACGTGGCACAGCAAGTCTGTGCGTGCTATCTACTTAACGCTCAGTCTTGTGGATGTGCAACAGTGAGTACAGCTGCCGCTTGAGCTGGGAATCTGGGAGCTCATATTTCTGCAGTTGTTGTCTCTTCTGAGAGGGTCTTCCTGCACGTGATAATCTAGGACACTGGGAGAATGTATGATTGCCCACGTATTACCGAACACACATTCCACTTGGTCGAGTTGTGGCGCTATGATTTGAATTTATATCTCTTTTGCAAACATTTCTCTGCGTTGAATTAAGTTATCACATTGGTTCTAAGTTCCTCTTAATCTTCACGTTTCACATTTCTATCCACGGATAGCTGCCTCCTTTTAAAATAATATTAATTTATATTTTACAGCAATGTATGAACAATCCCAAGAGCCACTTATTAATAACCGACCAACTTACAGCTTTTCTTTGATGTCCCCATTTATACTTTTCACTCTCCTTTCAATTTTGAGCTCTGACCATTTCTGAGTAGCCAACTGCTGTGCCACCCAGATTCCCACGGACATGACGCAGACCTGTCGTCTAAACCCAGATTTATACGTTCACTCCCCAAATTGGTATTGAAGGTCAGTTGTCTCTCAGACTCACCCATAAGTAACTTCACGCAAAATACATCAGAAATAATTCAGCAAATACTGTATATCATCCTCAATAATAAGGGGGAAGTGCAGCTGTCTATGAAATATTATATCATTAAATAAAATGTGCAGTTACTCTGCCCTCCTGGGAACATTGAGATCTGAAGTGACACAAGCTCAATTCAATGGCATCTAATTTTATTGTTGGATCCATTTGTGGGCTCAGAAATCCAGTGTAATACACTAGGTTGCTGTGAGTTGAACTTTTTTGTTTGATTTATTAATTAGCTGAATAGCTAATTGAAGAGGCAATTGCATAACACTCCTTAAGTTGTCTCTGAACTTGGCCTGAGTCACCCCATAAATAAATGTGTTTATGCAGCAACATAAGTTCCGCAGCATGAATCCGACTTGTCCGAAGATATACAAAGAATCATTATAATATCGTGGATTTATTCCTGCAATGCTGTAATATAAGAAATCTATAACATATGTGAACCACAGAAGAATGAAGCTCCCCGATATGGTGAAGAGTAATATCACAGACTTCCTTCTACTCTCCATCTCTGTGTCACTATGATTTTCTGTCTTGGTCTGAACCTTCAGCCTCTTACGGATTTGGCTGGCTACTAGAATGCGTCTGACTGTCAGGGCATTGAGTAAGAGAATTAAAGCGAATGGTAGCAGTGGCGTTAAAAACTTGTCAAACCAGTCAAACCCTACCCAAGCAGGAGAAGTGTAATAGCTTGGCTTCTTATAACAGAGCCATGGCACGTTGTCAATTATCTCCCCGGGTTCTTTTGTAAAATAGAATGGAACATTTTTTAAGGACAGCAGAATGGAAGCTGTTATTAAAACGACAGCTGCTGTTTTCTCATTGCAATATTTTGCTTTTAGTGCCTGGCAGCAAATTGCAACATATCGATCAAAGGAGAAAGTGATGGTGAACCAAACAGAACAGTCCATTGCTGAATGAGTCAAGGCATAGAGGAGGCTACACACAGGCGTGATATCAAGAACAGATCTCGGGAAATAATAATAACTGATCCGAAACAGGACAACATCAATGACAATGAACACTAAGTCTGCTGTGGACATGGCCACCATGTAGCGAATGGTGCAGGTAGATAGACCACACTTCCGCCGTGCTAGGATCACAATTGCAACTAAGTTCACTGTGAGAGGAAAAGGGGAAAATTAAATTGAAACTACTGACGAAAAATTTCTCATATCAAACATGGAAGGAATAGAAAAAGAAGATAACCACAAATTGATCGAGCACTGTCACTTACCAGGTACACCAATGACAGCAAGGAGCATGTAGAATATTCTTTTACTTCTGTAAATTAATTCACGCATTTTGTGCTTCAAATGATATGTCCTTTCCTTCTGGAGGCAATCTCTCAAAATTAACCAATGAAGTGATGCCTTCACGGAATATGTAATATATACTTATGGTAAGTCCCCAAAGAGTCAGAAATTGCAGCATTGTTTAAGTAAGATGTTTTTAATTGGAACCAACAGGTTACAACATGTATTAGTCTCTGTTTGTGCTAGAATATGCTTCATGACAAACTAAGTTGGAATATTCCACAGCCCAAGTAATTTTGATCACCGTAATTACATAAATAAAATCGCAAGATGCCTTATTCCATCAAAGACAATATTCACTCAAATTCAGACAGAAAAGTAAAGCAGAAACACATTATGCAAATTATCGGAGGTTGTTGAGTTCCGAGATGCAGAATGATCTTGGTGTCCTGGTGTACCAACTGCAGAATGTTCGTGTGCAGGTACAGCAAGTAATCAGGAAAACTAACAGACTGTTATATTTTATTTTGAAGGTAATGGAATGCAGGAGTAGGGAGGTTATTCTTCATTTCTCGAGGGCATTGGCGAGATCACTTCTGGAGTACCATGCACAATACTGGTCATTGCACTTACAGAAACATGTTGATCTGTTGGAAATAATTCAGAGAAATTTTTCAAGAACAGTATCTTGAATGATTGGAGATAACAAGCATGGGGCTGGATGAACACAGCAGGTCAAGCAGCATCATAGGAGCAGGAAAACTTGACGTTTCGGGCCTAAACCCTTCATCAGAAATCAGATGAT
>JAHRHZ010000168.1:98987-113185 GCA_024137785.1 Ginglymostoma cirratum
ATATCTCCTATGATGCTGCTTGACCTGCTGTGTTCATCCAGCCCCATGCTTGTTATCTCGGATTCTCCAGCATCTGCAGTACCTTTTATCTCTTGAATAATTGGATTGTCTCAGACGAAAGATGAACCAGACTAGGCCTGTATCCCGGAGTTTAGAGCAATCAGAGGTGACTTAATTGAAATATAAAAGTGCCTGACGGGACTTGACCAGTTAGATGTGGAAAGAAAATTTCCTCTTTCTAGAGAATCTAGAACTAGGGACATAGTTTACAAATAAAGGGTCACACTTCTGAAACATAGCAGGGCCACGAGGGAGAAGAGTGAGGGAAGGAAATAGCAAGTTTACAGTTTAAGAGGGAGAGAGATGCATATAATCCCCACACACTTTAGAGACATGTAATAATGTCTCGAAGCAGTTTGATTAGAAATATGGACTTCCATTCGAATTAGTCCAAATACATATGGGCATGGCAAGATTTTGAAGAAGGGTCGTTCAAATTCATTCTGATCAAATGTTTCTTACTGACTTCTGAATGGGAGAAAAGACAGGGCACGTCCTTTCAGGCGTCAAATATAGCCTCTGTCAATGAATTGTGCTTCTCTGTTACATCATTCTATGCTCAACCAGTGCCTTCCTGTCTGAGCCTGTTTGATGGGGACAGTATCAAGGAAGTTTTATTTTCAGAATAAAAGAGTAGAGCAAGCTTTCCTCTTCATCTAAACCTGCGATGTCCATGTGGTAGAAGTTTTTGATGGGTACACTTTAGAGACAGTTTTACATTGTGTGTAACTGATATTGTCGCTGGTATTGAGGACTTTTGATGGGGACAATGTAGAGAGAGATTTGCTTTGAATATAGAAGAATAAAGAGAGCTTTAGACCGTAGCTAACCCCATATGTACCTGTCCTGTGGGGTGTTTCATTGCAACAGCTTTACTTGCCGTTTTAAAAGAGCAAAAGAATCTTTAGGGGTTCTAGCAAGTCAGTGATACTGACTCTACTACTGAGCCAGAAGGCTGGGGTTCATGTCTCACCTGTTCCAGATGTGAACAGTTTGACTAAATTTCCAAGCAATCGTTTCCAGTTGAACCCCAACACACACACACACACGGTTTTCACAATTTCACTCCTCTGTGTGTGTGAAGCTGATGTCACCACCGAACTTCTTGTCCCTCTGCTAATGTTTAGAACCCTGGTACAGCGCTTGAAACAGAGCAAGTGGATTCTTTCTGTTTAACCAGACCAGATATTTTAAACACCCTAATCATCCCGAATAGACAATGTCACTCTCTTCTTAATCACCACAGGACATGGACAGCACAGGGTACGATACAGAGTAAAGTTCTATCTAGATATTTTCTGATGAACCTGTTTGGGCATGTTACATAGTACTGGAGCAGGTGGAACTCGAATGTTGGCCTCCTGGCTCAGAGGCACAGAATAATAATATTCACAATGTGACTGCTTTAACCCCACCACCAATCCACAGAATCATCATGCAATGTATAATTTCTGACCTTCAGTATCCAGATCGATACTTACTGCTTTCATTCCTGCTAACATGTTAAATATTGCCACTTTGTGTTGGGAGCAATGGAAAGTTTAGTAGACTTTGGCAGCCAACACGTTTTTTGCAAAACAGATGTAAGGAAAACATACGAAGAAAATGAAACTTCATAAGGGTCTAGGCCCGAAACGTCAAGTTTTCCTGCTGCTTGACCTGCTGTGTTCATCCAGCCCCATGCTTGTTATCTCTTCACGCTTACCTGTTCTGTTTGTTCACATAGTCGCGAATTCTCTGTCCATTTTCCTGATATGAAGAGAGGTGTTAAATATTTATACAAAGGACACTGATCCAGTTTACAAAGACCAAATTCTAACTTCCTGCCTCCCAATCCACAAGTACTCTACCCGACTTTACAACAGATGGTTACTCAGGACAAATGCAATTCACTGCGAGTTTCATCAATAATGGAGAAATAGCTATTATAATAACACAGCGAAGATTAACAAGAGCACAGAACGTTCCAGAAGACACTTAACCTGGCTGTAACTTCGAGAGACGGAATTCATTTTTTATATTTAAGTGGGACTTATACTTATTGGAACAGAATAGAATCTTTCTTTATCGGGAATGGTTAGTAGTTTGAAGGGATTTATTCGATTTGTTAATAATTTGGTTAAATTTGTTCGCTGTTACCGTTAGATACATAAATTGTTACTTGCTGATTTTAAAGTGTGTCAGGAATTTATTTTATTTGACCGCTACAAGTTGCTAACCCTAACCCTAACCCGAACCCTATCGCAGGTTATGCCACTTTTCTCTCTCCATTTACAAATTATAGGGCGAGATGTTCTTCTTAGGGTGTTTCAGTGTCAGTTCTCAGAGGAGGGGGTCAGCCTCCACTTTATAATACAGTCATTCAAGTAAATTTCTCACTTTGGCAATCTGAGTGGGATTTTAAACATTTATAAGTTTTTAACAGCTTGTAAAACAGAGCTGCAGGATTATTGATGAATTCTTCCAAGTGACGTCATGGGGTCATATCTTGGATCATTTTTGAAGTGTAGATGGGATATATGTAATGCCATCCTGTGGAATTTCTAGTATAACAGACGCTGAAGGAATTGCTGGCAAATTGAAATGTATGGAGCCTCCAAAACTAACTGGTTAAGAATTTGATGAGTGCAACTGGCAGTACAAAAATAGTTTTAAATAGAGGCTGATACTACTAAAATCCTACTTTAACATCAGTGTAACCATTCAACAGGCCAGCAATGTACCTTGAAGTCCCTCCTAAATGCACAAATTCCTGACACCTTTGCACCCACACATTCAGTGAATCAACATAGCCTCCCTACCTCCCCCACACCCCAGATTCCAAAACACAGCCTCTAGACGTAACAACCCAAATCACGCTAACCAAACCCACATCCCCCCCCCTTACCTGGCACACCCCACTGCACTTCTTATCGCCATCGCCTTGTAATCAGACCCAATACATGCCACCCCCTAATTTTTATCCAAAGTCTCCCCTCACCCTAGACCCCTTGGGACTGAAATCCCCTTAGTCCCTAAGACCTGACACGACCCTTAGCCTCCCTCCCATAGACCTCTTGACTGGTACAATATCCGCAAACATCCACTTTGTCCACCACCAACGCTCAGTAGCAATATTTTTGTTCTTATCTGCAAGTGCTTCACTCATTGTATATGTTTTGGTGATTTCTAAATTGAGTTGGAGAATCATGTACAGAATGTAGGATGAAAATCTATTGGCTGACACATGGAAGATCATCACTATTAATGGTGCCATTGATTGTGATAGAGCAGAGAAGATGAAATTAAACATAAACGTTACATTTGATTTTCTCCCTAATTCATTGGAATTGATATTGCAGGCAATGGTCAACTGCGGCTATACAATTATTGCACTCTGCAGACAATAAAGAGTTTATGTCGCTAGATTTCTACAACAGAGTTTTGAAATAATTAGTGTTTACACCAGAGCTGACAATATTAGGTGGGGTTAAATGATGCTATAGAATCATCAGTATGTAAAAAGATGACCATGCTCAGGGATAGTAAGAACTGCAGGTGCTGGAGTCAGAGATAATACAGTGTGTAGCTGGAGGAAAACAGCAGGCCAAGCAGGGTCAGAGGAGCAGGAAAGTTGACGTTTCAGAAAGGTCCCAACCTGAAACTCAACTTTCCTGCTCCTCTAATGCTCCTGGGCCTGACCATGTTCAGGAGTGTTCAAAACACTTGTGAAGATAAGGAGATTAGGTTGTTAATATAAGAAGTTCAAGGTTGTTCGTACAATGTTGTTTGAGAAGACCTTCTGTTATGAGGTGAGGTGAGGACAAATTGTTAGACGGAGACGTTGAGAAGCACCGTATTTTGTAGTAACCTCAGTTGCTGCTTGAATTGAATTAGCATCTCTCTGCATAACAAGCCAGTTGCCAAGCCAACTGATCTAACCAATCCCCCTGGAATCAGGTTGCACACCCAACTGAATTAATGCCAGTTTAATTATCTTATCAGAAAAGTATGCTCATACTTTTGAGGCTTTCCAAATTAACTTCAGGGCGAGTTATAATCTATCGACATGGAATTACCTCGGCTGTTGTAAACTGTGTTTATTTTTTGCATTGTAACAAACCAAATGGAAAAGAAATGTTACAAATATTATATCTCTGTGAGATCTCGCTGTGTATAAAAACTCTGAGAAATTAACATGTCAGAGTTTGCGTCATACAGATTGCTTTCAGCAGCGAAGGAGAGTTTTATTCACAGGGAAAATATATCTTCTCAGGCAAATAATTGCAAAAATATACTACACGATCCTTGTAATGGTTGGTGTCCCTGGTAAGTGACTATTAGCATTGAAGTTGCATCGATTTGTTTTGGGGAAGTTTCTGGCTTTTGTGAGGGTGAATGTTACCCACTTTATTACTGATCCTGGTTAAAACGAGACATGGTTCAGGAAAGTCAATGCATTACTTGTTGCTCTGGATGACATCTGCAACTTTCCTCACTTGCCTCAACTCAAAGTAAGACTCTGTAGGTGACAGGCTTGATTATTGATCAAAGTATTGGATGTTATTGAGACTATGGAAAGAAAAATAGAAAATAGAAGCAGAGGTTGCTCATTTGGTCCTTTGAGATTGCTCGGTCTCTCAATGTGATCATGGTTAAACATTTAACTCAGATCCTGTTTCTACTTTCTTCCCCAATACGCTCTGATCCATTTTGAACAATACCTATCTCCTTCTTGAAAACATTCACTGTCTTGGCTTCAAATGTTTTCTGTGGCAGAGATTGCCACAGGCTTACAACTCTACATGAAGACGTTTCTCCTCATTTCAATCCTACTCCATACCATTAGACTGTGACCTCTGGTTCTGGACCATCAAGAACATCCGTCCTGCATTTATCTTGTTTCATCCTGTTAGAAATTTATGGGTTTATTTCAGACAATGGTCCTAATCAGCGTGGAAGCCAGTATCACTATTATAGACAATAGATTGAGTGCTGGGACATCTCCAAACAAGACCCGAGATACTTGTCAGGCAATGGTGCACTATTACATAAATAGAACTGCGTCCATGAGGGTTTCCCATCCTGGGGCATTTTCAAGTCTGTTATTACCCTAACCTGGATAACATTCTGAGTCCAGTCCAAAGTTTCTTATCTCAGGCAGCACTCAAGATTTTGCAACGGGATTGTGTTAGTGATTGCCCACTGACATGAGCAGGGCTCTGACATCGAAGATGCGTGGGATGCAATATCTGTGCATGGTGTGGGGAGTTGTCCACATCTAGAAGTGTCTTGGTATATTGAGAGACCTCCTGTTTTGAGGTGGTGCTCCAAATTCCTTCGTGTGACTGAAAGATTTTTGAACCAGAGAAATGATCCCTGCTTTGATCTCTTCAAGCAAGTAGACAGAGTTATAAAACATCTCATATCCATTGGAATTTTCTGTGTTCAAGGGGTTTTCCACATCTGCCTTTGTCTGGACATCTCTGGATATTTGGAACACTACCTACTCAAAACCAACGCGTGGGTCTCCTATCCAGAGGTATCTTTCTGTCTAGATGCTGGTCTTATTTTCAGAAATATTCTAAATCAAGATGGTACATTTTGATCTACAGAAGTGACCCTATTCTGCAAGAGGTCTGGTAGCTCTGGGAAATTCTCTGCCTCTCGGTGTGGAACTCCTTTCTTCAGAAGTGGTACAAGTCAAGGGTGACAATCTCCTATTTGAGCAGTGAATGAGTCCCAGGCTCTCCTAATTTTATTGTACCTTCTTATCTATTTCTTGCCAGATGCTAGGTAACTGCTCCAGCTTTGGTAATTTGGTGAGTGAACATGGTGGAGGGAGACTGTGGTCATTGTTGAAATGCTTCAACTTCAGAATTGGTGCCAGTCCACTGGTTTTGAATGATATATTGCATCCTTAACTGTCTAGGCACAAACACTTGAAATACTTGATGCCCAATTCTCAGATATTTCTCCTGTCTGTTTTTGAAGTTACTTTGGTATTGATTGTGATCCTGTCCCGGGGAACGTGTGGTCTCTCTAATTGCCCCTCTTACTATCTGGTGGCTATGGCAATGGCAGATCTTTCTGTCAATATTACTGAGGTAATACTAAGGCAATTCAATTGATATTATTTCCCAATGTGTTTCCTGGACATCACCCCTGCGTGCCGCATCCGCTATATCCTCATGTATGCAGCAAGAGACTGTTCTGTCTGGTATACTGTCATTTTTACCTTTGATAGATTTCTTGCCATTTGTTCTCTAAGGCTGAAAAGTACATATTGTACTGAAAAAACCGCAGCCACGCTTCTTGCAACAAGCTCTGTTCTGCTCTGTCTAAAAAAATCCCTTACTACTTTGTATATGAGCCTGGGAAAATCATTAATAACGTCTCCTGGTTCTGTAATGTGAAATCAAGCAATTATACTGAGGCTGCATGGGTAATATTTGATTCATTTGTTGCAGTCTTAAGCCCATTGCTCCCATTAGCTTTAATTCTTTTGTTCGATGTTTTGACTGTTCGACACATTTTGACAGCCAGTCGAGTCCGCAAGGCCCTAAAAGGTCAAAACATAGGAGGAAATCTAAGTGACCCAGAAATGTCCAGCAGAAGGAAGTCTGTGATTTTACTTTTCGCTGTATCAGGGAGCTTCATACTTTTGTGGCTGGTGTATGTTTTATACACCTTTGATATCTCAGACCGATTAGATCATGGTTCATTTTACACCTTCGGGCAAGTCGGATTCATGCTGTCCAATTTAAGTAGCTGTACAAATACATTTATTTACATGACAACTCAGTCCAAGTTCAGAGGTCATTTCAAGAGCATGATGAAATATCCGCTTGCAATGACCATTCAATTAATCAATATGTCTAGCAGGAGAGGGCAGACCAAACATACAGCAGCTAAAAGCAAGCTGTGAAACCAGCAGGATCAAAAGTAAATGAGTTTTATAGGCATCGAGAAATAAAAGGTCTGTCTCCTGAGCAGTGTGATGGCACTCTGCTTTAAGAGGTTTATTTTGTACTGTTCTTTTTTTGAAAGAAGATTACAAGACAGAGGTGCCGGGCTGTCTATTTGGATCTAATAGAGTTATCAGCTTGTGAGACCTTGGGTTTTTACTTAAGTTGGAACATAGAAGCAGCCTGAATGGGAGTGGCAAGCTCCTACAGAACCAGGATTTTTAGTTTTATACTCTCCATAGCATTTGCTGTATCTTGAAGCTGGGGGGAAGCTGCAGTACAAATCTCCCTACTACTCTCTATCGCAAGAGTTTTCTCTTGATGTTTAGTCCTCCTGCTGTTGGCTTTGCATGTAAGACGATATTTCTTTTGAACTTGCCTTTTGTCAAATGTCTGCTTATGGGATATTATTTTTTGGAAGTTACTGTTTCGTAGTGAAATGGTCTATTATTCTGTTAAGTGTTCAGTAGAGATGAGTTATTCCTTTTTTCTTTTGCTGTATTTGAACAGTAGCGTATGAATAAAGTGTGTTTTGCTTAAAGTTGAGTAGTTTAACCAATTGAATTGCATTTGGAGCGCAACATCTTACACTTGCCTTTAAAATAAGAAAAGGTTAGGTTCTAGACTATCTTCTAAATATATTTTGAGAGGGCTTGGTCTGGTAACAAATTGAGGCTTCTTGTCAGGATCACAATCTTCAATTCCAGGTTGGGTTTAGGATTGTGGAACTCAAAGGCAGTGAGTGGTACATGTTTGTGATTCCTTTTTTTTTATTTTGGGTGTTCAATTCAGCTGGTTTAAACAAGGTGCACCTTGTGTAATCATGGCTCTTTCAGTCACTAAGAGTTTTCTGGTAGTGGAGGAGGTCACTTCGGAAGTTTTACAGAAAGTGAGCAAGGCAAAGCTTTCCAGATTGGCAAACGAGCTAGAGTTAGGGTTGCCTATGTCTGTAGGGATAGGGGAAAAAATTGTAGCAATCACGCAGCATTTACAATTCCAGGAATGCCATCAGAATATTGGGAAATGGCTAAACTTTAATTGAAAATAAAGCAGCTTGAACATGAAAAAGAAATGAAACAGTCTGAATTACAATTGAAAGCAGAGGGAAAGGAAAGAGAGGAAGACCCGAGCAGAAGTTAGGGAGAAACAGAGCGAAGAAAGGGAGAAAGAGAGTTTTTGAACTTCAGAGGTTAGAACTGAAAGCTCAACATTGATTTTAAATGACGGGGGTAGAGGTGAAAAGTAGGTGTAGTGATGTGGACAGTAATAGGAGCAATCCCATCGTACCTAGGCTTTGTGGGAATCTGTTTAAATGTGTCCAACCGTTGGACGAGATGGATGTAGAAGACTTTTCATTTCAATTTAGAAAGTGGCTAATTAAATGAAGTGACCGGTGACTGTATGATTTCTTTCTCTGGTTCTCACTAGCCCTTAATGTCAGGTTCTCTCTTTTTCTCCCACTCTCTCTCTCTGCTTGTGTCTTTCTCACCCTATCTCTCTATTTCTCCCTCTTTCCCTAGTCAGAATGAAAGTGTTCTAACTCCTGTTTGGAGAAACCTAGATGAGCAATAATATCGCCAGGTGACCAGACCTAATGTGGGAGCACAGCACAATTTCCAAGCAAACTACTGCTTTAGTTTAACATTGTTTACTGCAAGCCTTTCTCTCTGGAAGCCGTTTAAAGAAACAAGAGACCGTTTTCAAAATCTGAATCAAGTTTGACAGCAAATCTGAACACACCTTCGCACCAGCACTAAGACTTACAATTTTCACCCTCCAATGTCCCATTTCAAAAACTTTCCCTAACTCTGTAACCTCTTCCAATCCCTCAGCCCTACCTCATTAACCTCCTCCAGTCCCAGGCCCTCCCTATCTCCGTCACCTCATCCAGCCCCAGTCTCCGTCACCTCATCCGCAATCTGCTTGAGCCTCATCCCATCTCTGTCACCTCCTCCCGTCCCATACCACTCCCTATCTCTGCAATCTCCTCTAGCCCCTACCCTCCATCTCTTTCACCTCCTCCCCACCATACCCCTCCCTATCTCTGAGATTTGTCCCAGCAATATAGACCTTGCAATCTCCATCAGCACCACAGGCCTCGATAAACGGTACATTCCTTATGAGCTGTGGACGCCTCATGATGTTCAGATGGCACCTATGTATTTTTTTTAAATTGATTCACGGACTTTGAGCACCTCTAGGAAAGCAAACATTTATTACCTATCCCTAATTGGCCAGAGGGCAGTTAAGACTCAACTACAGTATTATGAATTAGGAATCATACATAGTTTAGACCAGGTAAAGGCAGCAGATTTCCTTCTCCCAAGGACATTAGTGACCCAAATGGTTTTTCTCTCCAAAATTGGCAACGGTTTCATAGTCATCATTAGACATTAATCTAACATATTGTTGAATCCAAATTCCACATCTGCCATGGTGCAATTTGAACCCACATCCCTGGAGCATTACCTGGGTTCCTGCGTTGATAGGCTGGCAATAATATCACTGGGCCATCGCCTCTAGAACATAAGAACATAAGGACATGGAGCAGGAGTAGGCCGTCTGGCCCTTCAAGGCTGCTCCGCCATTCAATAAGATCATGGCTGATCTTTTCGTGGACTCAGATCCACTTACCCGCGCTCTCACCATATCCCTTAATCCCTTTATTGTTCTAAAAAATACCTACCTTAACATTAAAAACGTTTACTGAAGTAGCGTCAACTACTTCACTGAGCAAGGAATTCCATAGATTAACAACCCTCTGGGTGAAGCAGTTCTTTCCCAATTCAGTCCTAAATCTGCTCCCTCTAATCCTAAGTCTATGCCCTCTTGTCCTAGCTTCACCTGCCAGTGGAAACATCCTCTCTACTTCTATCTTATCGATTCCCATCATAATTGTATATATTTCTACAAGATCCCCCCTCAATCTTCTGAATTCCAATGAATATAATCCCAATCTACTCAGTCTCTCCTCATAAACCAACCCCCTCAACTCCGGAATCAACCTAGTGAACCTCCTCTGCACCCCCTCCAGTGCCAGTATATCCTTTTTCAAGTAAGGTGACCAAAACTGCACACAGTACTCCAGGTGTGGCCTCACCAGCACCTTGTACAGCTGCAACATAACCTCTCTGCTTTTAAACTCAATCCCTTTAGCAATGAAGGGCAAAATTCTATTTGCCTTCCTAATTATTTGTTGCACCTGCAGACCAACCTTCTGTGATTCATGCACAAGGACACCCAGATCCCTCTGCATAGCAGCATGCTACTTTTTACCATTCACGTAATAATCCTTTTTACTGTTACTCCTACCAAAATGTATGACTTCGCATTTATTTACATTGTATTCCATCTGCCAGACCTTTGCCCACTCACTCAATGTATCTATGTTCCTCTGCAAGGTTTCACAGTCCTCTGCACACTTTGCTCTGCCACTCATCTTAGTGTCATCTGCAAACTTTGACACCCTACACGTGGTCCCCAACTCCAAATCATCAATATAAATTGTAAATGATTGCGGTCCCAACACCGATCACTGAGGCACACCACTAGTCACTGATTGCCAGCCAGAATAGCACTCATTTATCCCCACTCTTTGCTTCCTATTAGTCAACCAATCCTCTAACCATGCTAATACTTTACCCCTAACGCCATGCATCCTTATCTTATGCAGCAGCCTCTTGTGTGGCAGCTTGTCGAAAGCCTTTTGGAAATCCAGGTACACCACATCCACTGGGTCCCCTTTGTCCACCTTGCTCGTAATGTCTTTATCGAATTCCAAAAGATTTGTCAAGCATGACCTGTCCTTCATGAACCCATGCTGCGTCTGCCCAACGGGACAATTTCTATTGAGGGGCCTTGCTATTTCTTCCTTGATAATAGACTCAAACATCTTCCCCACTACAGAGGTTAAGCTAACCAGTCTTTAATTCCTCATCTTTTGTCTACCTCCTTTTTTAAACAGTGGCGTCATATTTGCTGTTTTCCAGTCTGCTGGGACTGCCCCAGAGTCCAGCGAATTTGGAAAATTACTGCCAGTGCACCTGCTATTTCTCCCGCCATCTCTTTTAGTACCCTGGGATGCATTCCATCAGGACCAGGAGACTTATCAATCCTTAGCTCGATTAGCTTGCCCAACACTACCTCTTCCATAATAATGATTGTTTCCAGGTCCTCACCTACCTTCGTCTCTTTGTCAATTACTGGCATGTTATTAGTGTCCGCCACTGTGAAGACCAATACAAAATATCTGTTCAAAGCCTCGGCCACTTCATCATATCCCATAACTAAATTCCCCTTCTCATTCTCTAAAGGGCCAAAGTTTACTTTAGCCACTCTTTTTCCTTTTATATATTTATTGAAACTTTTGCTATCTGTCTTTATATTCTGTGCTAGTTTTTCTCATGTGCTATCTTACTTATCTTTATAGCTCTTTTTGTGGCTTTCTGCTGACCTTTAAAGTTTTCCCAATCTTCTAGTTTCATGCTGTTTTTGGCCACTTTGTATGCCTTCTCTTTCAATTTGATTGCCTCCCTTCTTTCCTTAGACACCCATGGCAGATTGCCCCTTTTCTTACGGTCCTCCCTTTTCACTGGAATGTACTTTTGCCGAGCACTTTGAAAAATTGCTTTGAAAGTCCTCCACTACTCGTCAACTGTCCCACCATAAAATTTTTGTTTATAGTCTACTTTAGCCAAGTCCTCCCTCATTCTATTGTAGTCCCCCTTGTTCAAGCACAGGACCCTGGTATTGGATTTTATCTTCACACTCTCCATCTGTATTCTAAATTCAACCATACTGTGATGACTCCTTCCAAGAGGATCCCTAACTATGAGGTCATTAATTGTTCCTGTCTCATTACACAGGACCAGATCTAGGATAGCTTGCTCCCTTGTCGATTCCATTACATACTGCTCAAGAACACTATCATGTATGCACTCAACGAACTCCTCCTCAAGGTTACCCTGACCGAGCTGGTTCGACCAATCTACATGTAGGTTAAAATCCCCCATGATAATTGCCGTACCATTTTTACAGGCATTAGTTATTTCTTTGTTTATTGCCTGACCCAATGTGATGTTATTATTTGGTGGCCTATAGACTATGCCTATCAGTGACTTTTTCCTCTTAGGATTTCTAATTTCCACCCAAATCGATTCAACCTCTTTCTCCATAGAACCGATATCATCTCTCAGCACCGCCCTGATGTCGTCCTTGAATATCAGAGCTACACCAACTCCCTCACCTTCCTGTCTGTCCTTCCGAATAGTCTGGTACCCCTGGACATTTAACTCGCAGTGTGGGATGTAGAATTTGATTGCTCACTGTGCTCTTCAGTCACTCTGTCTATGTCTTTGCTCATCTGTCTTACCCTCTGTCTCTGTCTCGCCCTTCTTTCTCTCGCACGCTCACTCTCTCACTTTCTCCCTCAGTTTTAGAATGTTTATCAGAGTGCATCACGTCATCCGAATAAAGATTCTGACTGTTGATATGTGAAAGATCTTGTGAAGTACCTTGTTATTTTAATGCAGTTTTACGTACAAGTAGTTATTACACTTTTCTCCTCTCTGCTACTATTGTCTATCACTTTCCGTTATTGTAACTCAGACACAACCATATCCAACTTACCTCTCTTTCTTCCTCTCTCACTCACCAGCTTCGGATCCAGGTACAAGCTTTTGATTGACTGTGCCTTGTGCTCGCCTTATGAGTGAGAAGGTCTAAACAACAGCAGTTGATATTAACAAGCCTTGATGCAGAATAACGTGCAGGGATGGTGTAATTGCACTGGAAGGGGGTGCAAAGGAGATTCAGCAGAATGTTGCCTGGGATGGAGCAGTTTCATACAATCGCACAGTATACAAGAGGCTGTTCGGCCCAACGAGTCTGCATCTTCAAAAATACATTAAGCTTTGCAGTGCTATGAAGAGATGTTGGATCGACCCGGGTTGTTTTCTATAGAGCAGAAAAGGCTGGGAAGGGACCTGATAGAGGTGTTTAAGATCACGAGAGGCATGGATAGGATAGATAGGAAGCAACTACACCCATTAGTTGAAAAGGCAATAGTGAGCTGGCATAATTTAAAGATAGGAAGAATGGGAGGCGTTTTGGAGAGGATTTGAGAGTTTGGTATCATGCAGAGGACGGGAGGGGTTCCGAAATGCACTGTCTGGAAGGGCAGTGGTGCGGGAAACCTCTGCCTTTTAACAAAAATGTACACGGATGATCACTTGATGGCATCCAAGGCTTTGGGCCGAAGTGGCAGAAAACGGGATTTAGTGTGGAGAGGTCAGTACTGACTGGAAGGGCCAAAGGGCTGTTTCTTTTCTGTATGACTCTGTAAAATCTGATCTGTGAAGCTTTCAGTCGGCAGTCTGATGAAAGAAGCAAAGGAAGATAATATAGGTGGAGTGAGATAAGGGGAAATGAAAATGAGGGTTAAATGACGATGAGAGCAACAGATGGTGAGGCAAACTGAAGATGAGGGGAATTGAAGATGGGGCAAACTAAAGATAAGGGGAGTTGATGATGAGGGGAAATGAAGATAAGCGTTGACTGATGATGAGGGGAATTGAAGGTGAGGGGGAGTGAAGATGAAGGTTAACTGAAGATGAGGTGAACTGAAGAAGTGTGGAATTGAAGGTGAGGTGAGAGGTTAAAATTTGATTCCCATCAATTGGTTTCAAGCAATTTCCTACATATCAGGAGAATAGGGTATCAAAAGGTGTCAGGGTGGGTTTCCTGGTGTTCGAGCTATTGGTAGACCAAGCAACACAATGCACTGGAAACGAGTTTAACATTGGGGTATAAACACCCCTGAATTCATAAGGACCAGATATTTAAAATGGATCTCGAGCTAGGAAATGAATGACTGGAGGCAGGGAGGCTGCGAATTGATGTATTTCAAACCAGAGGAGGACATTTTAAATATATTTATTTGGGAACCAGTATTGAGCAGAGACATGACTTGACTGGGTCATGGACTGAGTAGGGGCATATTCTACAGAGTTTTGAATCACTTCACTTGGTCGAACTTGTCAAGTGACTACAGAAGGGGAAATGAGTGCTTCAGCAGTGAGGTTGGTGATCTGGTCGATGTGGGATAGGTGAACTCATTGATCATTTTCATTGGCAATCGAAGATCCACTCGAATTTCAGTCTGACCTCCAGTTATGGATAGACAGCTGCAAA
>JAHRHZ010000168.1:1114811-1125995 GCA_024137785.1 Ginglymostoma cirratum
CCTATCTCTGTCAGCCCCCTATATCCCTTCCCTATCTCTGTCAGCCCCCTACACCGCCCTCCCTGTATCTGTCAGCCACCTACACCCCCTCCCTATCTCTGTCACCTCCTCCAGCCCTCTACACCCCCTCCCTATCTCCGTCACCTCCTCCAGCCCCCTACACCCCCTTCCCTATCTCTGTCACCTCCCCCAGCCCCCTACACCCCCTTCCCTATCTCTGTCACCTCCCCCAGCCCCCTACACCCCATCCCTATCTCTGTCACCTCCCCCAGCCCCCTACACCCCCTCCCTATCTCTGTCACCCCCTACACCCCTTCCCTATCTCTGTCACCTCCTCCAACCCCGTACACCCCATCCCTATCCATGTCAGCTCCATCCCTGTCAGCCCCCTACACCCCTCCCTATGTACATCACCTCCTTCAGCCCCCTACACCATCTTCCCTATCTCTGTCACCTCCTCCAGCCCACACCCCCATGGAGTAGACTACAGCTAGAGGGCCAGAGGAGAAAATTCCAGAATATTCCCCGAGAACGCTATGATAACATGTGCTCAAGTGGAGTCATACCGCATGGAAACAGACCATTCGGTCCAACCAGTTCGTGCTGACCATAATCCCAAACTAAACTAGTCCCACCTGCCTCCTCCTGGCCCATATCCCTCCAAACCTTTCCTATTCATGTCCTTATCCAAATGTCTTTTAAATGTTGTAACTGTGTCCACGTCCATCACTTCCTCGGGAAGTTCATTCCACAGCCTCTGTGTAAAAAAAATTTGCCCCTTGTGTCTTTTTAAAATCTCGCTCCTCTCCAGTAGTGTGCCCACTAGTCTTGAAATCCCCCATCCTAGGGAAACGACACCTACCATGACCCTATCTGTGCCCCTCATGATTTTATAAATCCCTATAAGGACATCCCTACATCTTATGGTCTTACAGAAGAACGGGGTTGAGGAACTTATCAGCCATGATTGAATGATGGAGCAGACTCGGTGGGTCAAATGGCCTAATTTCTGCTCCTTATGGTCACCTCTCAATCTCCTACGCTCTGGTGATAAAAGTCCTAGCCTCTCCTTATAACTCAAACCCTCGATTCCTGGCAACATCCTGGTAAATCTCTTGTGAACCTTCTCCAGCTTAATAATTTCCTTACTGTAACTGGGTGACCAGAACTGGACACAGTGCTCCGGAGGAGGCCTCACCAATGTCCTGTACAACTTTGACATGATGCCCCAACTCCTGTACTCAAAGGCCTGAGCAATGGTAAGCATATGGTGAATGGTCAATGTTTTTGGTCAGATTTATTTAAGAAAGGATTTAATGCATTCGAGACAGTTTAGAGAAGGACCACATAACTGATTCCTTGGAGAAGAGGCTGCTATGAGGAAATGTGGAGCAATATCCTTGGGAACTTGGAATAATAAGGCGATCTTATTGAAACCAAAAAAGATTCTGAGAGGACTTGACACGGCAGTGGATAATTGCCCTTTGCTAGTCGTAATTTCCAAAGAGATGAGGCTTACATTGAAGATAGAAATTCGTTGCTGTCTGCAAAAACATTCTGGAATGCTCTGCCCCAGAGATCGGTGGAGGTGGGTGTTATTGATGATCTTTTAAGGCTGAGTCTGCCAGGTTCTTACAGGGAGTTGAAGGTGAGCAGGCCTAGGTGCGAGTGTGCAGTAATTAGGTGAGCCAGAGATAGGAGAGTAGACTCAAGGGGCCGAATAGCCTGCTGCGGCTCCTAGTTTGTGTTTGTTCAGTCGGGACTGCGGGCTCCGAAATGTTAAAATGTCCTCTTGCTGATCAACCGTCTCACCATCTATGCTGTCTCTGTCATATTTTCTTGTTCAGCGTTGATCTTATTTTCCTGGTGTCAGTGCTCCAAGTTCCATGAGAATTGGGTGACAAAGAGTTAATTCTCCCTCTCTCTCTCTCTCTCTCTCTCTCACCTTCTCCCCCTTTTCATCTCTCTCCCCATCTCTCTCTCTCTCTATCCCTGTTTATCTTTCTCTCTCCTTCCCTCTCTGTCCTCCTCTCTGTCACCCTTTCTCTTCCTCCCAGAGCCCCTCTCCCTTTCTCACATTCTCCCTTTTTCTCTCTCTCTCCCTCACTCTCTCTCTTACCCCTCATCTCTCTCCCATTTTCTCTCTTACCCTCATCTCCTCCTCCCTTCCCACCCATCACATCCTTTCTCTCCTTGTCCTCCTGTCTGTCTCCCCACTCTCTCTCTCTCTCTCCCCCTGTGTCTCTCTCACTTCTCTCGTCCTCTTCCCCCATTGCTCTCTTGGTGTGCCACTCCTTTTTTTCCTCTCTCTTTCTCCCCTACCCTCTCACTCTCCCCTTAACCTCTTTCTCTCCCCTCTGTCTCTCCCTGTCCTCTTGTGTGTCTCTCTCCCCTTTTCTCTGCCCTCCCATCCCTCTCTGCCTGTCTCATTCTCTCTCTCTCCCTTTTTCTCGCTTGCCCCTCACTCTCTATCTCACTCCTGCTCCCCTGTCTCTGTCTTCTTTTCCCCCTCTCTCTCCCCATTCTGTCTCCCCCATCTCTCCCCTCCCTTCTGTCTACTCCTCTTTCTTCTCCTATTGTCTCTCTCGCTCTCCTTCTCCTCACTCTCTGTCTCCCTTTCCCCACTCTCACACCCCAACTCTTTCTCTCTCCCTGTCTGTCCTCTCTGGGTCTCCCTCTCCCCAGGTCTCCCTCTCTCTGGCCGTATCTCTCTTCCCATGTCTCTCTGTCTCTTCCCATGTCTCCCTCTCCCTGACTCACTCTTCTACCCGTCTCTCCCTTTCCCCTGTCTCTCCCTTTCAGCTGTCTCTATCCCTCTACTCTCTATCAATCTCTCTTCCCCCACCCACTCTCTCTCTCTCTCCCCATCTCTCCCTTTCCCTGTCCCTGTCTCTCCCCCACTCTCTCTCTCCCCCTACACACTCTCTCCCCCACTCTCTCTCAATCTCTATCCGCCCCACCCCCACCATCTCTTGCTCTCCATCTCTCCCTAACCCCATCTCTGTCTCTCCCCGTCTCTCCTTCACTCTCTCCCCAACTCTTTTTCTCTCTCCCCCGCCACTGTCTCTGTCCCTCTCTCTCTCTCTCTTGCCCCCCGTCTCTCTCTCTCTCTCCCCCCCACTCTCTCCCCAATCTCTCTCTCTCCCCCCTCCTCTCTCTCTCCCCCCCAATCTCTATCCGCCCCACCCCCACCATCTCTTGCTCTCCTTCTCTCCCTAACCCCGTCTCTGTCTCTCCCGTCTCTCCCGTCTCTCCTTCACTCTCTCCCCCAACTCTTTTTCTCTCTCCCCCCCACTGTCTCTGTCCCTCTCTATCTCTCTCTTGCCCCCGTCTCTGTCTCTCTGTCTCCCCCCACTATCTCTTTCGCCCTCTCCTCCCATGTCTCTATCGCCCTCTCCTCGCACTGTCTCTATCGCCCTCTCCTCCACTATTTCTCTCTCTCCCCTCTCCACTATCTCTCTCTCCCCCCTCCACTATCTCTCTCTGTCACCCCTCCACTGTCTCTCTCTCTCTCTCACTCCCAACCGCCAACTCTGTCTGTCTTTCTTTCTTTCTTTCTCTCTCTCTCTCTCCCTCCCCCTTCCCCTCCCTCCCTGTCTGTCTCAGAAAAGCTACCTTTCAGAAATGAAATGCTGACTAACGGACATTCAGTAATTAGGTCACGAAACGCCGAGTCTCCCTGTTCTCGCTGTGGCGCCTGATGGTCTGTTAGTGACGGCTTGCTTTTCCATTTTGCTATGGTCAGACGCCGCTCGCAGCCTGCAATATATTTCCACTTTGTGGTGAACTGACCACTTTGAGAAAACTCGAGGCAAACTCTACAGCTGCGCCTTGAGACCACAGGTCGAAGAAGGGACGCTGTGGCATGTACTTTCACCTCCACCTTGTCCTCATTTCTCTCTCTCTCTCTCTCCCTCTCTCTCTTTCTACCCCCCAACCTTCCCTCTCACCTGGAACTCACCCCCACTCCCTTAGGCCTAAGGGACGGTGGCTTAGACACCTATGGATGGGCATCTGGCTTCACCCCCCTCGCCCGAACTGGGTGCCCCCAAGTTCCTTTGGCAAAACAGCTCCTGCACCAGATTTCCCTGCCAGCTGTTTTCAAAATCATGCCGGCCGCAGCTAAGGTGCCAGACCCCTCGCGTTCTGCCAGACGATTTTGATCCCAACCCTCGGGCAACTGTCTGCGTGCAGTTTGCACGTCATACCCGGTGTCTGCCTGGGTTTCCTTCCCACAGTCCGACGATGCACGTGAGAAATGGGAGCAGGAGTAGGCCAACCCGCTCCACCATTCTGTAAGATCGTGGCTGATCTTTTTAGCTACTCTTACCCACCTGGTCACCGTACCCTTAATCCCTTTACTGTTCCAAAATCTATCTTTGACTTAGAAAGGTTAAACAAGGTTGCCTCATTGGGCAGGGAAGTCCACAGCTTCCCAACCCTTTGGGTGAAGATTTTCCTCCTCAACTCTGTCTTAAATCTGCTACCCCTTTTATTTTGAGGCTGTGTCCCCTAGTTCTCATTTCACCCACCAGTGGAAACAACCTCCCTGCTTCTATCTTATCTATTCCCTTCATAATTTCATATTCTTCTGTAAGATTTCCACCGCCCCATTCCTCTAAATTCCAAGGGTATAGTCCAATCAGTCATCATAAGCCAACACACTCAACTCTGGAATCAACCGAGCGAACCTCCTCCAGATACGTTTTTCCAACAATTGACAATAGATTCATGGTCTCCATTAATGACAACTTAATTTTATTGAATTCAAATTCTGTCATCTGTCGTGGTGGGATTTGACCATTCGCTGGGTCCCTGGATTAACAATCTAGTGGTGACACACTAGAATGCAGAGTTAGTGTTTTGGGTCATAAAGATGTACAGCGCAGAAATGTGTGTTCAGTCCAACTTATCCATGCTGACCCAAGTATCCTAAACTACTCTAGTCCCATTTGCCAGCATTTGGCCCATATCCCTCTAAACCCTTCCTATTCATGTACCCATCCAGATGCCTTTTAAATGTTGTAATTGTACCAGCCTCCACCACTTCCTCTGGCAGCTCGTTCCATACACACACCAGCATCTGTGTGAAAGAGTTGCCCCTCAGGTCCCTTATAAATCTTTCCCCTCTCACC
This sequence comes from Ginglymostoma cirratum, assembly GCA_024137785.1. Taxonomy (NCBI): domain Eukaryota; kingdom Metazoa; phylum Chordata; class Chondrichthyes; order Orectolobiformes; family Ginglymostomatidae; genus Ginglymostoma; species Ginglymostoma cirratum. The sequence goes on from JAHRHZ010000168.1 coordinate 1,119,947, forward strand.
TTAAACCTGTTCTCTCTAGTTTTGGACTCCCCGACTCTAGGGAGAAGACCTTGACTATTCTCCCAACAACACCCTTCATGATTTTCCATTGGGGTTCCATGGGGCTCACTGCTGTATCCCCTGCTGTTCACAGGGGTCTGATAATGATTCGGACTTAAATGGAGAGATATGACCGAGAGGTTTGTGGGTGGGAGAGGCATGGTGGGTGGGAATGGCAGCCTGGTAAATAGTGAGGAGGAAGCCTGTAAAATACAGGAGGATATCGACGAATTGGTCAGCTGGGCACATGGAATTCAGCCCTGAGAAGGAAAGGTTACAGAGATTAGGCATATTCTACTTGGAGCAGGGAAGATTAAGAGATGCAAAAACAGAAGTTGCCGGAAAAGCACAGCAGGTCTGGCAGCATCTGTGAAGAAAAAATCAGAGTCACCAGACCCGAAACATTAACTCTGATATTTTTTTCTTCACAGATGCTGAGCGTTTCCAGCAACTTCTGGTTTTGCTCTTGGTTTAGAGCATCTGCAGGGTTTTTTTTTGGTTTTTAATTAGGATTAAGAGGCGACCTGATTGAGGAGTTGAAAATGATGAACAATTTTGATGGGGTAAAGAGGGATATTCTGTTTCCACTAGTCAGCAAGTTAGTGCATAGGGCTCACAGTTTCAAGATTGCCAGTAAGAGACTTCAGTAGAGTTTTGATGGCTCAGTGTTTAGCTCTGCTGCCGAGGACCCAGGTTCGATTCCACCCTCTGTGGGCGACTGTGGCTGTGTGGAGTTTGCACATTCTCGGTGTGTCTGCGTGGGTTTCCCTCCAGGTGCTCCGGTTTCCTCCCACAGTCCACAGACGAGCAGGTTAGGGCAGATTGTCCAGGGATGTGCAGGTGAGGGTGGATTGGCCGTGCTAAATTGTCCTGTAGGATGCAGGGAGGTGCAGGCTGGGCGGGTTAGCTGTGGGAAATGAGGCATTACGAGGATAGGGAAGGGGGCTAGGGTCTGGGTAGGATCCTCTCCAGAGGATTTGAGTGGACCCAGTCGGCTGAATGGCCACTGTAGGGATTCTGAGAGAGGGATAAGGAGAAACATCCTTACTCAGAGAATTGTTAGGTTTGGAATGTGCTGCCTGGGAGAGCAGTAGGCAGTTTCAAGAATGAGCTATTTGAAAGGGATGAACTTAGAGGGTGGTGGATGATGCCCCTTTGGTTCTAGACTCTCCCACACAAGGGGGAAACAACCTACCCATATCTCCTCTGTCAATTTCCCCCTCAGAATCTTGCATGTATCAATAAGGTCACCTCTCATTCTTATAGACTCTAACAAGTGCAAGCCCCAACTTACTGAACCTCTCCCTTGTAAGACAGTCCCTCCATCCCTAGGATCAGTTGAGTGAACCTGCTCTGGACTGCCTCTGACGCTGAGTTTATCGTTTCTTAGAAATGGGGCCCCAAAACCATTCACAGTGTTCCAGCTGTAGTCTGACTAGTGCCTTAGCAAAACCTCTTGATTTTTATATTCCATTTCCCTTGAAATAAAGACAAATGATCCATTTGACTTCGCTATTCCGCAGCTAGAACATAGAACAATACAGCGCAGAACACGCCCTTCGGCCCTCGATGTTCCGCCGACCTGTGAACTAATCTAAGCCCATCCCCCTACACTATCCTATCATCATCCATATGCTTATCCAAGGACTGTTTAAATGCCCCTAATGTGGCTGAGTTAACTACATTGGGGGGCAGGGCATTCCACGCCCTTACCACTCTCTGAGTAAAGAACCTGCCTCTGACATCTGTCTTAAATCTATCACCCCTCAATTTGCAGCTATGCCCCCTCGTACTAGCCGACGTCATCATCCTAGGAAAAAGACTCTCATTGTCCACCCTATCTAATCCTCTGATCATCTTGTATGTCTCTATTAAATCCCCTCTTAGCCTTCTTCTCTCTAATGAAAACAGACCCAAGTCCCTCAGCCTTTCCTCATAAGACCTTCGCTCCAGACCAGGCAGCCTCCTGGTAAATCTCCTCTGCACCTTTTCCAATGCTTCCACATCCTTCCTAGCTTTCTGCAATTCACAGATAGGGACTCCTGAAATCCCTCTGTTCTGTGGCTTTCCGCAGTCTTTCACCATTTAAATAATTTAGATAAATGTGAGCTGCTGCATTTTGGTAAGGCAAATCAGGGCAGGACTTGAACACTTAATGGTAAGGTCCTGGGGCGTGTTGCTGGACAAAGATACCTTAAAGTGCAGGTTCATAGTGCCTTGAAAGTGGATTTGCAGGTAGACAGGATAATGAAGAAAGCATTTGGTACACTTGCCTTTATTGGTCAGTGCATTGAGTATAGGGAGTTGGGAGGATCACGTTGTGGCTGTACAGGACATTGGTTAGGGCCACTTTTGGAATACTGCGTTTGATATTGGTCTCCCTGCTACAGGAAGAATGTTGTGAAACTTGAAAGGGTTCAGAAAAGATTTACAAGGATGTTGGAGGGTTTGAGCTTCAGGGAGAGGTTGAATAGGCTGGGACTATTTTCCCTGGAACGTCAAAGGCTGAGGGGATGCCCTTATGGAGGTTTATAAAATCACGAGGGGCATGGATAGGGTGAATAGATAAGGTCTTTTCCCCCAGGCTGGTGGAGTCCAAAACTAGAGGAGCACTGGTTTAAGGTGAGAGGGGAAAGTTTTAAAAGGGGCCTGAGGGGCAACTTTTTCACACAAAGGGTGGTGCGTGTAAGGAATGAGCTGCCAGAGGAAGTGCTGGAGGCTGGTACAGTTACAACATGTAACTGGATAGGCACATGGATAGGAAGCGTTTAGGGGGATATGTGCTAAATGCTGGCAAATGGGACTAGATGAATTTAGGTTGTCTGGTCAGCGTGGATGAGTTGGACCAAAGGGTCTGCTTGTGTGCCGTACAACCCTATGACGCTGAGCATCTGAATAATCTTCCCACCATGACCTCACGTTTCCCTGTGACACCTGCCTCAGAGCTGGTAGCAACTGTTTTAAAATTCACTGGTATCTTGCCCATTGTGTTCCAGTGCCAATGGTGCCCAGCTGCCCCCACAAACTCTGTTGCCACAGGGAGAGCTTTGTCTTCCACAAGTACAGAAAGTAGGCACTTAACATGGATCGTCAATTCCTGGCAAATGCCCAACTGCCCCTTCTTAAAGCTGCCCTTGGGCTGCCTGCTGTGCCATGCTGTTTTAAAACCGATGCCCTTTGTAAGGGGGAGACAGAAGAGTGACCTGGGTGAAGAATTCTGGTGACAAATGGTGAATGGAGTGAGGTGGATGAACGTGTGTGTTTATCGTTTCCCAAAAAAAAGGGCAACTTTGAATGACCACAAGACAGTGAATGAACATAAAATTGAGAGGGAGAGAAGGTCATTCAGCCCCTTCGAGCCCTTTCCATCCTTCAGTGAGATTGGTTCAGCTTCCAAGTCCTCGTGTACTCCCTCCTCAACAACGATCTGATTCAGAGGGGAGGCGAAGCCCTGAGTAGTATTTTTGTTAACCCAAAGATCCAGATAATGTTCCCAGGGAGCTGGGTTCAAATCCTGCCGCAGCAAATGGGTGCAATTTTAATTCAGTAAAAATCTGGAATTGAGAATCTAATCATAGAATCCTTACAGTTTTGGAAGCTGGCCTGTTGAGTTCATCCAGACACATTCCCCATTCAACCCTATAACCTTGCATTTCCCATTGCTAACACACTTAACCTACACATCCCTGGACTGTGCTGACCAAATATCCTAAATTAATCCAGTCCCATTTGCCAGCATTTAGCCCATATCCCTCTAAACGCTTCCTATCCATGTCCCCATCCAGATGCCTTTTAAATGTTGTAATTGTACCAGCCCCCACCCACTTCCTCTGGCAGCTCGTTCCACACACACACCACCCTCTGTGTGAAAAAGTTGCCCCTCAGGTCCCTTCTAAACCTTTCCCCTCTCACCTTCAACCTATGCCCCTCCAGTTTTGGACTCCACCACCCTGGGGGAAAAGACCGTGTCTATTCACCCTATCCATGTCCCTCATGATTTTATAAACCTCTATAAGGTCACCCCTCAGCCTCTGACACTCCAGGGAAAATAGTCCCAGCCTATTCAGCCTCTCCCTTCAAACCTTCCAATATCCTTTGGGTCAATTTAGCACAGCCAACTCACCCTAACCCGCACATCCCTGGGCACTATGGGACAATTTAACACAGTCCAATCCACCCTAACCTGCACATCCCTGGGCACTACAGGGCAATTTAACACAGTCCAATCCACCCTAACCTGCACATCCCTGGGCACTACGGGACAATTTAGCACGGCCAATCCACCCTAACCTGCACATCTTAGACTGGGGGAGGAAACTGGAGCACCTGGAGGAAACCTATGCGGGCACAGAGGAGAACATGCAAACTCCACACACAGACAATCACCCAAGGGTGGTATTGAACCCAGGTCCCTGGCATTGTGAGGCAGCAGCACTAACCTCTGAGCCACTATAACGATGACCAAAAATCCCTTCCCAATTGCTGGAGAAAACCCATTAGAGAGAAAAAGAACTGCCATCCTTACCTAGTCTGGCCTACACGTGACTCCAGACCCACAGCAATGTGTTGACTCTTAACTGCCCTCTGGGCAGTTAGGGATGGGCAATAAATGCTGGCCTGGCCAGCGATGCCCTCATCTCATGAATGAATGTTTAAAAAAAACATCTATTGTGGCGTGAGGGGGGATTGGGTCAATTGGAATAGAAGAATTGAGGGAGGTGTTTCTGACTGAAAACTATAAAACCCTGGACAGACTTGAAGCAGGGAGATGTTCCCCAATGGGCAAGGTGCCTGCAGAACCAGGAGTCACAGTCTTAATGCACAGGGGTATGCCATGTTTTGGATTGAGATGAAGAGAAATGTCTCTACCCAGAGAGCCTGTGGAATTCTCTGCTACAGAAGGCAGTCGGGGGGTGGAACATAATGTTTCCAAGAAGGAGTTGGATATAGATCTCAGCGCCAAAGGGATGGTAGTGAGTTGATGATCCTGTTGAATGGTACAGTAGACTCGTGGGGGTGAATGGCCTTATCCTGATCCTGTTTACTCTGTGACATATTTAAGACAAAAGGGATGGTCTAGGTGAACATAATCGCAGGGTTTTGGAAGAGAATGGGAGTCAGGCGCTGAAGTGGAGGATCAGCCTTGATCATATTGAAGGGTGAAGTGGACTCGATGGCCCTCTGATAATTTCTCTATTTCTTTGCCCGACAAGACGTTTTCATTTAAAAGCATTTAGTGATGCCCCCGCCACCTTCTGAGAGAACAGTGCTCCTCCTGTCCTAAGGAGAAGATCTCTAATCTTTGAACAGAGCTCCGGACTGATCCAGAGTCGGAAGTATCCTTTTCACCTTATTCAGGATCTGCAACCAGATCATCCCTCGCTCTTCTCGAATAGAAACAAACCCAGCCGGTTCACCCCCACAACCGCCAATCCACTTGGGTCTCTGAGATTGTCTGAGGGTGCTCAATGCAATGTTGTGATCCTTTTCACCCGTGGCTGTAATCATTCACTGTTAGGTCAAGTCCAGAGTGGACTTTTTGGTCCCTCTGTTCCTTCTATGCCATGTATCCTGTGTGTGTTTATCCAGGTTCCACAATCCCCGTCTCACTTCAATACATCTCCGCTATTCCCCGTGGGATTGAATCCCCTATTCTCCCTCCCCCCACTCCCTGTGGGAGCAAGTACCCCACTCCCCCCGGGACCGAGTCCCCTATTCTCTCCCCCCCCAACTCCCCGCGGGAGTGAGTCCCCCATTCTCCCTCCTCCCCGACTCCCCGCGGGAGCGAGTCCCCCCTTCTCTCCCCCCCCACCACTCCCCCTGGGAGTGAGTCCCCCATTCTCCCCCCCACCACTCCCCCTGGGAGCGAGTTCGCCCATTTCTCCCCCCCTCAACTCCCTGCAGGAACAAGCCCCCCATTCTCCCCACTCCCACTCCCCGCGGGAGCGAGTCCCCCCTTCTCTCCCCCCCCACCACTCCCCCTGGGAGTGAGTCCCCCATTCTCCCCCCC
>JAHRHZ010000168.1:1126095-1145593 GCA_024137785.1 Ginglymostoma cirratum
CCCCCCCCCCCCACTCTCCATGGGAGCAGATCCCCTATTCTCCCCCATTCTACCCCCAACTACTCCCCACGGGAGCAGGTCTCCCATTCTCCCCCACCCCAACTCTATTGAAGGGATTAAATCTAGTGTCTGCGGGAGCATGCCAGTCCTTGCAAATTTTACTCTCTTTCTCTCTCTCTCTCTCTCTCTCTCTGCTGTGTTGCATTCTGTTGCGTGAGATGTCTTTGGTTTGTCTGTGTGATTCTCAGAATCCTCAGAGAGCTCGTTGGGCTTTTGGAAGCCTTTCCTAAACACCACAAACCCTTCCTCTCCCCCACCCCCACCTCAACCTCCCCACAAACTAACAACTCACTCCCCAACCCCCAACCCCTTGACATAGCCCATGCAGCGTCTCGCTTTGTGACACCGGTGAAGGGGGGCCCACATGCAACGAAACCTATTTCCTCTCGCCCCAGGAGCCACGGCGAGATGTTGCATTGCTCGCCCTCCGTCCCTCTCAGCCGCGGAAAAACGGTGCCAGGCCGAGTGAGAACGTCGCCGCAGGCTCTCCTTGCTCGAAGCTTCTTTGTGGTCTGCCCCGTCCCTGGGCTCGTATGCATTGCATAAGCCCAGTGGCTGGTTCAGTTTCGACGAACGGGCCTACCTGTGGTTTTCCTGTTGGCTAAACACTCAGCTAAACCGAACAACAGGCCTGGTGCTGCAAGGGATGATGGGATTTGGTTGGGGGGGGCGCGGTGGTGGTGGGTGGAGGACATGTGTGCGGTGAAGAAGGCGTTTGATACGCTTGCCTTTATTGGTCAGTGCATTGAGTATGGGAGTTGGGAGGGTTGTGTTGCGGCTGTACAGGACATTGGTTAGGGCCGCTTTGGGAATACAGCATTCAGTTCTGGTCTCCCTGCTATAGGAAGGATGTTGTGAAATTTGAGAGGGTTCATAGAGTCTCACAGCGTGGAAACGGTCCAACTGTCCATGCCGATTTCAGCAAAGATTTGCCAGGGTTGGAGGGATTAGGGAGAGACTGAATAGGCCGGGGCTATTTTCCCTGGAGCGTCAGAGGCTGAGGGGGTGACCATATAGAGGTTTATAAAACCATGAGGGGCATGGACAGGGTGAATAGACAAGGTCCTTTTCCCCCAGGGTAGCGGGGAGTCCAAAACTAGAGGGGCATAGGTTGAAGGTGAGAGGGGAAAGTTTTAGAAGGGACCTGAGGGGCAACTGTTTCACACAGAGGGTGGTGCGTGTATGGAACGAGCTGCCAGAGGAAGTGGGTGGGGCTGGTACAATTACAACATTTAAAAGGCATCTGGATGGGGACATGGATAGGAAGCGTTTAGAGGGATATGGGATAAATGCTGGCAAATGGGACTGGATTAATTTAGGATATCTGGGTCAGTATAGATGAGTTGGACCGAAGGGTCTGTTTCCATGCTGTACAGCTCTATGACTATGACTCTTAAGGCATCTTAACATTACCTTTTTACGCTGGAGGGATCGGTGACAACGGGGATGCAGATTGAAGGTAAGGGGCAGGAAGTTTAGAGCAGATGTGAGGTTTGCCACCCAGAAGGCAGTGGGGATCTGGAACTCACTGCCTGTGAGCGTGGTAGAGACAGAAACCCTCTTGACATTGAAGAGGTATTTAGAGGGGCACTTGCCATGCCAAATCTAAGTGTTGGAAAATGGGATTGGAACAATGAGGCAGTGATAATAGGTACTGCAGATGCTGGAGAATCCGAGATAACAAGGTGTAGAGCTGGAGGAACACAGCAGGCCAAGCAGCATCATAGGAGCAGGAAAGCTTGACGTTTAAGGGCCTAGCCCCTAAACGTCAAGCTTTCCTGCTCCTAAGATGCTGCTTGGCCTGCTGTGTTCATCCAGCTCCACACCTTGTTATCTTGGAGCAATGAGGCGCTTGTTTTTAACCAGCAGAGACTCAATGGGCCGAAGGTCCTTTCTCTGTACCATACAGCTCTGACTGAGTCCATAACTTCAGATATTGTGTTGCGTACCTTCATTCTGGTTTGTTAATTAGCTCCTCGCGCTTCCTTAACCAAAAGAGGGTGAGGTACGGAGACAGTTAGGCGGGAAAATGGAGTTAACCAGATCAGCCACAATCTTGTTGAATGGCAGAGCTGAATGGCCCGCTCCTGCCCCAATGCGAGTGAGCCTGAAATGTTGATAGGTCTATGGGACCAGGAGCAAGCCATTCAGCTGGTCGAACCTGTTACGCCATTCAGGAAGGTCATCAACCACCTCAATGCTGTTTCGCTGCCCTTACTCTTGACGTCTGCCATATCTCGAAAATATTCAGGCTTGGGCTGACAAGTGGCAAGCGACATTTGCAACCCATAAGTGTCAGCCAATGACCATCCTCGACGAGAGAGTATCTAACCATCGCCCCTTGACATTCAGTGGTGTTCCCATCACTGAATCCCAACCCCCCCCAAAAACAATCAACTTCCTGGGGGTTACCATTGACCAGAAACTGAATTGGACCCAGACATATCAATACAAGGACTACAAGAGCAGGTCAGAGGCTGGGGATCCTGCATTGAGTAACTCCCCATACTGGGCCAGCATTTATTACCGGCCAAAAACAAAGTTTGCTGGAAAAGCTCAGCAGGTCCGGCAGCCTCTGTGAAGGAGAAAACAGAGTTAATGTTTCAGGTCCGGTGATCCTTCCTCAGAACTCAACCCAAAACGTTAACTCTGTTTTCTCCTTCACAGAGGCTGCCGGACCTCCTGGGCTTTTCCAGCAACTTTGTTTTTGTTCCTGATTTACAGCATCCGCAGTTCTTTTGGTTTCTATTACTGGCCACTAATTGCGCTCTTGTGAAGGGGATGGTGAGCCACCATCTTGAACAGTTGTAGTCCAATGTGGTGCAGGGACACCCCCGTACAGTGCAGTTAGGAAGGGAGTTCCAGGATTTTGACCCTGAAGGAACGGCCGATATATTTCCAAGTCGGGACATTGTGTGTGTGTGTGTGTGGGGGGGGGGGGGGGGCGGGGCGGGGAACTTTCAGGGGGCTGGGGGTGTTCCCATGTATCTGCTGCCCTTGCCCGCTAGAGGGTAGAGGTCCCGGGTTTGGAAGGTGCTGTCTAAGGAGCCTTGGGGAGTCGCTGTAGATGGTACACACTGCTGCGACTGAGCGTCGGTGGCAGAGGGGAGTGTGTGCTTGTGGATGTGGTGCCAATCCAAGTGGGGGGCTGCTTTTTCCTGGAACTTCTCGAGTGTTTGTCGGAGCTGCCCCCATCCAGGGTATTCCCTCACACTCCTGCCTTGTCAATGCCTCCATATGCTTTCTCGAGTTTTGTTTCTCATTTGGTTGTAGAACATGGGTATTGCTGGCTGGACCAGCATTTATTGCCAATCCATAGTTACCTCTGAGAAGTTGCCCTCTTTAACCACTTGAGTGGCACCACATCCACAAGCACCCACTCCCTCTGCCACCGACGCTCAGTCGCAGCAGTGTGTACCGTCTACAAGATGTGCTGCAGAAATTCACCAAAGATCCTTAGACAGCACTTTCCAAACAGATGACCGCTTCCATCCAGATGGACAAGGGCAGCAGATAGATGGGAACAACCAGCCCCTTCAAGTATCCCTCCAAGAACCACCGCCCCCCCCCACCTGCCCCCCACCACCAACATCGTCTCGACTTGGAAATACATCGGCCGCTCCTTCAGGGCCAAAATCCTGGAATTCCCTCCCTAATGGCACACAGCTGGTGGACTGCAGCGGTTCAAGAAGGCAGCTCACCCCCACCTTCTCAAGGTTTGGGGGGCAACTAGAGACAGGGCAATAAACGCTGGGCCCAGCCACGTCCAACAGCTGAATTTAAAAAAAAGTCCCGCGTGGCAGTGCCGTTAGGAAGGGAATTCCAAGATTTTGACCCAGTGACAGTGAAGGACCGGCCGATTATATTTCCAAGTGAGGGTCCGATGGGAAGGCAAGCTGTGTGACCGACATAGTGACGTATTCTATGACCGGGTATAGGTTGGCGTAGCAGGACTCAGTGCCGGGGCGGGAAAGGTGGTACTTGGGTACGCGTTCATCTCTTTGAACTAGCACCAAGATGTGGGTGGCAAGGCCAAGGCTGCATTTGTACCCTGAGAAGTTGGCTGCTGGGCACATGCCCACCAGCACACTGGGTGTGGCTAGAGCGTAGAGGAAGGATTTCTTTGAGTGACTGGAATCAGTGGTGAAATGGTGATGTTATGAGACTAGTAATCCCCTAGGCTCTGGGAGACATAGGTTCGAATCCCGACATGGTACATCTCCGTAGCGGAATTTAAATTCAATGACTTGAATCCAGAATTGGAAGCTAGTCTTGATGATGACTGTGGTAAAAGCCCAATTGGGGGTAACTATTCAGGGAAGAAAATCTGTACCTGGCCTGGGCCTACATGTGACCCTAGGCCCAGCAGATAGTGATGAGGTTAAGTCTTAATTGCCCTGAGTCAGATCCTCAGTTTGATGAACAATTAGGGATGAGGTAACTCACGTGAATGAACCTCCCCACCCAATGAAAGGATTTTTAAAAAGTAACGCGATTGTCAGTGCTGAGGGACCACTGTCAGAGAGGTGTAGGGGCAGGAGGGGGTGACAGGGACAGGGAGGGGGTGTGGAGGGGTGTAGGGGGGTGACAGAGATAGGGAGGGGGGTGGAGGGGGCTGCAGGAGGTGACAGGGATAGGGAGGGGGTGTAGAGGGGTGTAGGGGGGTGACAGAGATAGGGAGGGGGTGGAGGGGGCTGCAGGAGGTGACAGAGACGTGGAGGGGGCTGCAGGAGGTGACAGGGATAGGGAGGGGGTACAGGGGCTGGAAGAGGCTTGGCAGATGCATAAAAGATACAGCAAGTTGCTCCTGGTATCAAGAAACCCTCAGCCAGTTTATGAAGTGATTTTTTTTTCTACATGTCCCCAGAGCCCACATTGCTCAGGGCCCCGGCAAGTTTCCAAGCAAAGCCTTCACGGTTAAATTACTTACTGAGTTTCTGTACTTCCAGCCTCTCTCAAATTGGCGGATTGATTTTTTTCCCCGAAAAACAATTTCTGTGACAAGTCTGAAACAAAAAGCACAGCCAGAATGTTTTGAACCTGCACTCGGGGACACTTTCTGTTTTGTTCTGAATTCCTTTCAACCACTCGCTTGCAATTTTGAAAGCAATTTTTTTTTAGACACACACCAAATGGCCTAGTGCGACCCGGATATTTTGATTCCGTAAGATATGGGAGCAGAAGTAGGCCATTTGGCCTTCAACAAAGCCGTAGCTAATCTGATCATCCTTATTCCCTGCCTTTTCCCCTCGATTCCCTTTTTGATTAAAAATCTCTCCGTCTCATCTTTGATTTTACTTAATGACCCAGCCTCGACAGCCCTCTGCGGTAATGAATTTCACAGATTCGCTCCCCTCAGAGAGATAAAAATCGTCTTCGTCTCTGTCTTCAGTGGATGACCGCATATTCTGATTGATACCCTCTGGTCCTTGACTCTCCCACAAGGACAAACGGCCTCCTACACTGTCAAGCCCCATAAGAATCTTCTTTTAAAAAATGAATCTGTGTCTGTGTCTGTGTGTGTGTGTGTGAGAGAGAGAGAGAAAGAGAGAGTGTGTGTGTGAGAGAGAGAAAGTGTGTGTGTGAGAGAGAAAGTGAGTGTGTGTGTCTGTGTGAGAGAGAGAAAGAGTCTGTCTATGTGTATGTGAGAGAGAGTGTGTTTGTGAGAGTGTGTGTCTGTCTGTGTGTCTGTCTGTGTCTCTGTGTCCATGTACGTGTGAGAACGTGTCTGTGTGTGTGTCTATGTGTCTGTATTTGTGTGTGTGTGTGTGTGGCTGTGTGTGTGTGTGTGGCTGTGTGTGTGTGTGTATGTCTGTGTGTCTGCATGTGTGTCCGGGTGTGAGTGCGTGTCTCTGTGTGTGTGTGTGTGTGTGTGTGTGTGTGTGTGTGAGAGTGTGTGTGTGTGTGTGTGTGTGAGAGAGTGTGTGTGTGTGTGTGTGTGTATGTGTGTGTGTGTGTGTGTGAGAGTGTGTGTGTGTGTGAGAGTGTGTGTGTGTGTGTGTGTGTGTGTGAGAGTGTGTGTGTGTGTATGTGTGTGTGTGTGTGTGTGAGAGTGTGTGTGTGTGTATGTATACAGAAAGAATTTCAAAATGTTAGCTATCTTGAGAAAGAAGAAAATGACTTTCAAATCTCCAGCCCTTGAAAATCTCATCTAAATTAATGCTTTAATTGGATATGCAATGAGACTGTCATTTTTGAATGTCCTGTGATTAATTTCTCCCTTCTGAGGATGGAGGTGTTGAGTAAATCTGTCTCTCTGTCTCTCTCTTTCTCCTACTCACAATTTGTTTGAGTCATGACAATTTTCAATGATGCTGAGCTTAACTTGGGACTGACACACAATTTAGAGCACTGATCTCAATTCGAACTCTTAAACCTGTCTCCATCCCTCAACACCTTCACATCCTGCTTGCTTCTGCAGATTTGAACCACCCACAGAGACACACTGACTTTATAGAAACACTGATGTCGAAGAGCTCCCCAGATGTCGATCCTCCAGCCATGCTGCCGCAGGTGCTGTGCAAAGGTAGGACCTGTGCAGTTATTCAGTGCTAACGCTATTGTTTCTCGTATTAATTCGTTCAAGCCCCGCTCGAGCTGAAAGAAACAATTTTTCCTACTCTTGAGCTACTTGGGGCCTGGCAGAATTAGATCCTCTGGGTAAGTTTACCAAAAACTTTAGGAGTTGGGACGTCATGTTGAGGTTGCACAGGACATTGGTGAGGCCTCTTCTGGAGCACTGTGTCCAGTTCTGGTCGCCCAGTTACAGCAAGAATATTATTAACCTGGAAGAGGTTCAGCAGAAATTTACCAGGATGTTGCCAGGTGTGGAGGACCTGAGTAATAAGGAAAATCTGGGACTTTTGCTACTGGAGGTTGAGAGGTGAGGTTTATAAAAATATGACGAGCATGGATAGGGTGAATAACCCTTCTCCCTAAGGTTGGAGACTTCAAAATTGAGAGGTTCAGAGGAGAAAGATTTGCACGGGATTTGCAGGGTGGTGTGTACGTGAAATGAACTTCCAGAACTGGACAGGTATCTGAGTACAAATTGGAGGGATACAGGCCAAATGCAGGCAAATGGAGCTAGTTTAGTTTGGGAAACTTGGTCAGCATGGACGAGTTGGGTCTGTTTCCGCGCTGTATGTCTCTTCTGGTGGAATTGGGATCTCTTGGCTGCATGGGGACAGGACGGTCATAGATATGTTGTTTTAGTTGTGGGGGGGGGGAATGTTGTAGGTTAGACATCTATGATTTTTACCCTCTCCTGGGGCAGGACTATCCCTTGTTCATTGGGAGAAGGTGTAGGGCCAGGGTTCGGAGTTGGGGGAGGGGGTGTGGGCTGCAATTCTTCTAGGTTTATCCTGGCACCAGGATGAAAGAGTTAGGCACAGGGATGCCCACTCCTGATTGGCCAGTCTGTTCATGAACGCCAGCAAATGTGCCCGATCCCCCTCAATGAAGCGAAGGCCATTGCTTCATCTCCCTCTCCCGAATCCTGGCACTGCCCTCAATACCAACACCCTGACGGTGGGTATCAATTACGAACAGAGGGTTATCAAGTGACAAGAGTTGCCAGCGGCGTTAAAACCCCACCTGGGCGGAGTGACAAAGTGAACAATTGGTAATTATTTTTTTAATGAACAAAAATACGATTCCTCAAAAACTGTCAAAAGCCGCTGACTCTGATTTCTACGCTGTCACCACCCCACCTTTCCCCACCCCAACAAAAACCTCTGTAATGACATAACCCCCTGTTACCATCTCCCCCATGCTCTCAGCATGCCCTCTCCGCCATGGTTGACTCAGTTGCCTGGATGGCTGCATTGGGACACACTAGCAATGCAAGGGCATGGGTTCAATTCCCATACCAGCTGCGGTTGGCATGAAGGTTCCAACTCAACCTCTCCCCTTCTGACACTCAGATTAAACTAACTTCCCTTCATCTCTCTCTCTCTTAGGAGAGAGCAACCTTTAACTTTCAATTAACTGCAAATTCCCTGCTTGTGTCTAAAGGTTCTCTGACTGTGGGTATTGATGGCCTGTTGGAAAACTCTCCCTAATGACTCCTATCTAGTCCATTCAGCCCCTCGATTGCAACTGCTAGAATTCCAGGCTGGTGAAGAAGGTGTTTGGTACGCTTGCCTTTATTGGTCAGTGCATTGAGTACAGGAGTTGGGAGGGTCATGTTGAAGCTGTACAGGGCATTGCTTTAGGGTCACTTTTGGAATACCGCGTTCAATTCTGGTCTCCCTGCTACAGGAAGAATGTTGTGAAACTTGAAAGGGTGCAGAAAAATATTTAAAAAGATGCTGCCGGGGTTGGAGGGTTTGAGCGATAGGGAAAGGCTGGATAGGCTGAGGCTATTTTCCTGGGGGTGTCAGAGGCTGAGGGGGTGATCTTATAGAGGTTTATAAGATCATGAGGAGCATGGATAGGGTGAATAGCCAAGGGCTTTTCCCCCAGGGTAGGGGAGTTCAAAACTAGAGGGGCATAGGTTTGAGGTGAGAGGGGGAAAGCTATAAAAGGGACCTAAGGAGGAACGTTTCGAGACAGAGGGTGGTGCGTGTATGGAAGGAGCTGCCAGAGGAAGTGGTGGAGGCTGGTACAATTACAACATTTAAAAGGCATCTGGATGGGGACATGGATAGGAAGGGTTTAGAGGGATATGGGCAAATTCTGGTAAATGGGACTAGATGAATTTAGGATATTTGGCTGGCATGGACGAGTTGGACCGAAGGGTCTGTTTCTGTGCTGTACGGCTCTATGACTCTGACATACACAAATAATATATTATCTCCAGACTGCCTTCATGACACATTGTTGTAAAAAGAGGCTTTTTTCTCCCCTGAAGCTTTTGATCAGGATCCTTTGCAAGAATGCCAATTTGATTGCCTGAGAAGGGAGTGCTGATCAGTGCAGCATTAAATGCCTCAATTAAATCTGCGTTGTGTCGAATTCTGTTCACTGAGCGACTCCTCACAGATATAATTTTTACTTGAAATGCAAACAGTGTAACGAAGTCAAAGGTGTCAGTGATGGTCTCTCTGACTGCAAGGCTGCAGGAGTGGGTACAGAGCTGACTCCAGACTGCAGACTGAATCACTGTGGACGTGGCAGAAGTAAAGGCAATCCTTATGCCCTTAAAACTACCCACTTCTGACAAGTTATAGGGTATTAAGATAGAGAAGCTTCAGAAGAGATTTGCCAGGATGTTGCTGGGTATGGAGGGTTTGAGTTATAAGGACATTTGGCACGGGTGCGTAGGAGGTTGAGGGGTGACCCTATAGACGTTTAGAAAATCTTCAGGGGCATAGATAAGTTAAGATCTCTTCCCCAGGGGTAGGGGAGTCCAAAACTAGAGGGGCATAGGTTTAACGTGAGAGGGGAAAGATTTACAAGGGATATGAGGGGTAACTTTTTCATGCAGAGGGTGGTGTATGTTTGGAACGAGCTGCCAGAGGAGGTAGTGGAGGCTGGTACAATTACAACATTTAAAAGGCATCCGGATGGAGATATAAATAGGAAGCATTTAGAGGGATATGGGAAAGTTGCTGGCAAAGGACTAGATAATTTAAGGATATCTGTTTGGCATGGATGAATTGGAGTGAAAGGGTCTGTTTCCGTGCTGTATGTCCCTATGACTGTAATTACGACATTTAAAAGACATTTGGATAAGTACATGAAGGGGAAAGATTTGAAGGGATATGGGCCGGGAGCAGGCAGGTGGGACTAGTTTAGTTTTGGATCATGGACTGGTTGGACCAAAGCTGTTTGACTCTATAAGGGTAAAGGCATCTGCAGGGATTAACATTGGGGATGGGGCACGAACTGTAGATGAAAGCTCTTGTGCCAACCATCAAAAACTAGTGAACATCCTAACAAGAGTAGGTCGTTCGAACCTGCTGCACCATTCATGTAAACCCATCTGACTTTTAACTTTAACTCTACATTCCTTCATATCCGCCTCCCCCTCCCGATAATCTTATTTTATTTTCTAATATTTGTCTCAATAAAATCAAATTTTATTTTATTCGCTCTACGTCTGCCTTAAAAAAATACATTTGAAGAGTCTGCCTTTTTGAGGAAGGGAATTCCTAATACCCTGAGAGAAAAATCCATGTTTTACTTATCTCTGTTTTAAATGGGTGACCTCTTCTTTCTAAGCAGTGATCCCCTCGTTCTAGATTCTTCTGCAAGAAGAAACATCATTTCCACATCCTGGTCGAATCCAGGATCTCAGACATTTCAATTAAGTCACCTGTAAACTGCAGAGGATAGAGGCCTAGAGTTTCCTTCGAAAGCAATCCACTCATTCCCACTTACGGGTCAAGTAAACAACATCCAATTAATCCTAGAATCAGTGTGGAAGCAGGCCTTTCGGCCCATTAAGTCCACACCACCCCTCCATTTCCCATGGCTAATACTCCTAGCTTGCACAGTAAAGGCAATTTAGCACAGCCAATCCACCGTAACCTGCGCATCTTTGGACTGTGGGAGGAAACCAGAGCAGAGACCCACACAGACACAGGGAGAATGTGCAAAATGCACACAGACAGTCTCCCCAGGATGGGATTGAACCCAGGTCCTTAATGCTATCAAGCAGCAGTGCTAACCACTGAGCCATCATGCATTTATATCCTTCTGCAGCTACTGGAAACCAGTATAACACATAGTGCTTCAGGTGTGGTCTTCCCCGTGTAACTGAGGTATAATCTCCCATCTGCTTGTATTTTTCAATTCCCTTTGCAATCCAATATAGACTCAAACAGCACAGAAATGGTCCAACCAGTCCATGCTGACCATAATCCCAAACTAAACTAGTCCCACCCGCCTGCTCCTGGCCCATATCCCTCCAAACCTTTCCTATCCATGTACTTATCCAAATGTCTTTTAAACATTGTAACTGTCCCCACATCCACCACTTCCTCTGGAAGATCATTCCACATACAAACCACCCTCTGTGTAAAAAATTTTGCCCGTTTTTTTAAATCTTTCTCCTCTCACCTTCAGAATGTGCCCCCTAGTCTTGAAATCCCCCATTCCTAGGGAAAAGACCACCATTCACCCTGTCTATACCCTTCCTTATTTTATAAACTTCTATAAAGTAGCCTCTCAGCCTCCCACACTCCAGTGATAAAAGTCCCAGCCTATCCCAAGCTTTTCTCTAGAAGTTAAACTTTCCATTCCCGGCAACATCCTGGTAAATCACTTGTGAACCCTCTCCAGCTTGATAATATCCTTCCTGTAACAGGGCGACCAGAACGGGACACAGTGCTCCAGGAGAGGCCTCACCAACATCCTGTACAACCTCAACATGACGTCCCAACTCCTATGATCAAAGGTCTGAGCAATGAAGGCGAGCGTGCTAAATGTCTACATGTGACGCAAATTTCAAAGAATTATGCAGTTGAACCCCTAGGTCTCTCTGTTCTACGGCACCATCCAAGGCCCTACCATTAACTGTATAAATCCCTGTCCTTTTTTCTTGTTGCATAGTGCAACACCTCACATTGATCCAGATTGAACTCCATCTGCCATTTTTCAGCCTATGTGTGAAAAACATGCCTCGCTCATCTCTTTTAAACTTCCCCCTTGAACCTGTGCCCCCCTAGTAATTGACCCCTCCACCCTGGGAAAAAGCCTCATGTTTTCCTGTCTATCCATGCCATTCACAATCTTATAAACTTCAATCTGGTTGCCCCTCAACCTCCCATATTCCAGTGAAAACAAACCTAGTCTATCCGATCTTGCTTCATCACTGAAATGCCCCATACCAGGCAACACCCTGGTAAACCTTCTTTCTGTACCCGCTTCTTTGGGTAGTGTAGCGATCAGAACTGCACGCAATATTCCAAACGTGGCCTAACTGAAGTTCTACAAAGCGTCACCATGACTTGTCTGTCCTTATACTCAGTGCCCCTTCCAATGAAAGTAGGCATAAGTCTTTTTTACTGCCTTATCTACCTGTGCTGTCATCTTCAGTGATCTGTGGACCTGCACACCCAGATCACACCAATACTCCTAAGGGTTCAGCCATTCACTGTATAATTTCCACCTGTACTTGACCTTCCAAAATGCAACCGTGTGTACAGATTAAACCCCATCTGCCATTTGTCTGCCCATGCCTCCAACTGATCTGTGCCCTGCTGTATCCTCTGACAATCCTCCTCACTAGCCACCGCTCCACTGGCCTTTGTCGAGTTGTGGACAGTGCGGAGGGCTGTTCAATGTCCCTTTGTAACCTAGATGGGATGCAGAGCTGGGCTGAGAAGTGGCAGATGGAGTTTAACCCTGAAAAGTGTGAGGTGATTCATTTTGGAAGGACAAACTTGAAAGCAGAATACAGGAAAGATTCTTGGCAGTGTGGAGGAGCAGAGGGATCTTGGGGTTCATGTCCACAGTTCCCTGAAAGCTGCCACCCAGGTGGATAGAGTTGTTAAGAAGGCGTATGGTGTGTCAGCTTTCATTAATAGAGGGATTGAGTTCAAGAGCAGTGAAGTTATGCTTCAGCTATACAAAAGCCTGGTCCGCCACATCTGGAGTATTGTGTCCAGTTCTGGTCGCCTCATTACAGGAAAGATGCGGAAGCGTTGGAAAAGGTACAGAGGAGATTTGCCAGGATGTTGCCTGGAAAGGAGGGAAGGTCTTACGAGGAAAGGTTGAGAGAGATAGGGCTTTTCTCTTTCGAACGATGAAAGATGAGAGGTGACTTGATAGAGATGTACTAAATGATCAGAAGTATAGATAGAGTCGACAGCCAGAGAGTTTTTCCTAGGGTGGAGGTAGCTATTATGAGGGGGCATAGTTTTAAAGTGAGTGGAGGTAGATATAGGGGAGACGTCAAAGGTAGGTTCTTTATTCGGAGAGTGGTCGGGGCGTGGAATGCATTGCCGGAGAGGGTAGTGGAGTCGGCCTCATTAGGGGCATTTAAGTGGCTATTAGATAGGCATATGGATGATAGTATAAGGTCGGGGTGGAGGTTGGATAGACCTTAGGTTTAGGGTAAAAGTTCAGCACAACATCATAGGCCGAAGGGCCTGTACTCTGCTGTACTGTTCTCTGTTCTATGTTCTATGTCCGCAGACTGAATAATTAGACCAGCCACGTTTTCCTCCAAATCATTTCTAAAGACCACACTTTTTGATTCCTTCATCTGAACCGTGTAGATAAATTGTAAAGCTCCAAGAGCTGCTCTGAGCCGCAATGTTTATACACCAGTTGATCTCTCTTTAAGGAGAGCAGCCGTCGTGTGGTCATAATGAAATTGTAGTTTCTGCAGGAGCTGGCTCGGAGCAAATTGAGTGCCGTATTCCCTTTCCACTATACGCAACCCCAGACTAAACAAAATTTTTTAAAAACTGCTTCGTCAGCTCGGAGGCATTCACAGACCGTGACAGAGCTGCCTACGTGCTCAGAGGTGCCAGGAAACATGTGCTTTCCGTACCGTCCCATTTCATTTCCAACCAGAGCGGTTGGTGGGGGTGGAGGGGAGGACGTGACATGGCGTCTAACCTGACAAGCCACCAGCTGACGTCACCCATGCGCCCCCATGGGCTCATCCATGCCCTTTCGAGAAAAAGCGCTGGCGCGCTCAGAACCGATACTCTGATTGCTACCACCCCAGCGAGTGACCTGCATTTGCCTAGCACCTCGTCGAGGCGGCTGGGGGTTTCCCGAAGGCCTCTGCGACCCAGCAAAGTCTCGAATTTGCAACGACTTACAAGCTGTATGCTGCCCCCCCACCCAACCCGGCTAGGAAACGTGACGCACAGTTTGCACAGTCAGATCCCATAAACGATGACGAGGTATTTATCATATCGTTTGCCATATTTTCCCGATGGTGAAAGGTTCACAAGGCTGGGGGAGAACTCCTCTGAAATCTACTACTCACAAACTGAACAGATAACGGCAGGCAAGGGCTGGAAATTAATCTCTGTTTGGGATTTCGGCAGCTCCAATACTGACCGCTCCCACGGCACGGACCCTCCGACAGTGCCCACTCCCTCAGCCGTGACCCTCAGACAGTGCTGCGCTCCCTCAGCGCTGACCCTCCGACAGTGCTGCACTCCGACAGTGCTGCACTCCCTCAGCACTGACCCTCCGACAGTGCCCGCTCCCTCAGCGCTGACCTTCCGACAGTGCCCCCTTCCTCAGCACTGACCCTTTGACCGTGCCCACTCCCTCAGCACTGACCCACCGACAGTGCCCATTCATTCAGTGCTGACCCACCAACAGCGCCTGTTCCCTCAGCAATGACCATTTGACAGTGCCCGCTCCCTCAGCCCTGACCCTCCGACAGTGCGGCGTTCCCACAGCCCTGACCCTCCGACAGTGCTGCACTCCCTCAGCGCTGACCCTCCGACAGTGCGGCGCTCCCTCAGCGCTGACCCTCCGACAGTGCGGCTCTCCCTCAGCCCTGACCCTCCGACAGTGCGGCGCTCCCTCAGCCCTGACCCTCCGACAGTGCTGACACTTGGAGCATCAATCTGCAATTCTGTTCCCAATCCTCCGTAATGGTGTTCAAACCTTGAAACTCTGGGCTGTAGGAGTTAGGGTGGGGGGAGGAGCCTTTGAAACTGCATTGGCATAGCACCTCATCTCAAACAATGTCTCCTGCCTCGTTCAATAGTTAGAATGTCTCATGTCCTTGTTTGTTTCTGCCTGGCTACAGAGACCAGATCATTATTTTTCACAAAACACTCCTTTAATTTGCTGTTTTAAGATAAAAATAGAAATGCGAGCAGTGAGAGTAGAACCACAAAGAGATAAAAACAGGAATAATCTGACGATGTTACTTGATTTTCAGTAAAAGGCATAATGTGGGCGTGTGAAACTGCCTGCTAACGGTGTTCAGACCGCTACACTGGCCCGACTCTGCGATGCCTTATCTGACAGCCTTTAAATCTGTCAGCTCAATACTGATGCAAACCAGCATTTATATAGCCCCTGTCACTGCAGACAGGACCTCACCAGAGCTTTTCATACCATTTGTTTGCGGGTGTCTCATGAATAGGTGTCCAGGCCGACCAACTCAGTCAGAGATGGGGGCTATGAGGGCTGTCTTGAAGGAGACGGAAAGGTTTAGGGGGAGAATTCCAGAGCTCAGGCTCCCCCCACCGACCAACCCCCACCCCACACGGGGAGCTGAAGGCATTTTTTTGGAAGGTTGTAAAGATATACAGCATGGAAACAGGCCCTTCAGCCTAACTCGTAAATGCCGAACAGGTTTTCTAAACATAACTAGTCCCATTTGGCCCGTATCCCTTTAAACCCTTCCTATCCATGTACCCATCTTTTAAATGTTGTAATTGTACCAGCCTCCACCACGTCCTCTGGGAGTTCCTTCCATATACGTACCACCTTCTGTGTGAAAATGTTGCCCCTTAGGTCCCTTTTATAGCTATCCCCCTCTATGCCCCTCTAGTTTTGGACTCCCCCACCCTGAGGGAAAAGACCTTGTCTATTCACCCTATCCGTGCCCCTCATGATTTTGTAAGGTCACCCCTCAGGCTCCGACTCTGCAGGGAAAATAGCCCCAGCCTATTCAGCCTCTCCCTGTAGCTCAAACCCTCCAATATCCTTGTAAAGCTTTTCTGACCCTTTCACAACATCCTTCCTGTAGCAGGGAGACTAGAACTGAACACAGTATTCCCAAAGCGACCCTAACCAATGTCCTGTACAGCCGCAACATGACCCTCCCAACTCCCTGTACTCAACGCACTGACCAATAAAGGCAAGCGTACCGAACACCTTCTTCACCGCCCTGTCTACCTGCGACTCCACTTTCAAGAAAATATGTACCTGCCCCCCCAAGGTCTCTCTGTTCGACAACACACTCTGAACCCGAAAGGTAGATTCAGAGAAACAAAGGGGGTGACACGATTACTGTACAGATTGTGAGAGATAATTGGTCTTTTTTTTTGAGATGAGAGACAGCATTTATTGCCCCCCTCTTTGAACCGCTGCAGCTTCCCACAGGGCCCTGAGGGGGGGAAGGTACAGGAGTTAGACCCTGAGGAAATGGTGGATATATTTCCAAGTCGGGAAGGTGGGTGTGTGTGTGTGTGTGTGTGTGTGTGTGTGTGTGCGCGCGCGCGCGAGAGAGAGAGAGGGAGAGAGGATGGGGCTCAGAGGGGAACTTGCAGGGGGCTGGTGGTTCCCATGTATCTGCAGCTCCTTGCCCCCTCTAGGGGGTAGAGGCCCCGGGTTTGGAAGGTGCTGTCTAAGGAGCCTTGGGGAGTCGCTGTAGACGGTACACACTGCTGCGACTCAGCGTCGGTGGCAGAGGGAGTGGGTGCTTGTGGATGTGGTGCCAATCCAAGCGGGGGCTGCTTTGTCCCTGGATGGTGTCAAGCTTCTCAAGTGTTTGTCGGAGATGCCCCCATCCAGGGCAAGTGGGGAAGAGGTATTCCCTCGCACTCCTGCCTTGTTGATGGTGGGACAGGCTTTGGGCTGGGGGGGAGTCAGGAGGGGAGTTACTCACTGCAGGATTCCCAGTATCTGACCTGCTCTTGTAGCCCCTGTATTGATATGGGGCTGGGTCCAGTTCAGTTTCTGCTCAATGGTAGCTCCCAGGATTTTGATAATGGGGGGAGAATCAGTGATGGTAACGCCATTGAATGTCAAGGGCTGATAGTTAGATTCTCTCTGATTGGAGATGGTCACAGCCTGGCCCAACTGGCAATGACCATGACTGTGTGTCAGTCCACATTGCTACGCCTTCTGAGGACTCTGACGGTGTATGCAAACGTCTATACAAGCAATATACATCTCTATATTCTCCTGGAACTAAATTTGTGGGGCATAGGGGCTGGAGGGGGTGACAGATATAAGGAGGGGGCGTAGGGGGCTGGAGGAGGTGACAGAGATAGGGAGGGGGTGTAATGGGCTGGAGGAGGTGACGGAGATAGGGAGGGGGTGTAATGGGCTGGAGGAGGTGACGGAGATAGGGAGGGGGCGTAGGGGGCTGGAGGAGGTGACAAAGATAGGGAGGGGGTGTAGGGGGCTGGAGGAGGTTACAGAGATAGGGAGGGGGTGGAGGGGGCTAGAGGAGGTGACATGGATAGGGAGGGGGTGTAGGAGGTGACAGGGATAGGGAGAGGGTGTAGGGGGCTGGAGGAGGTGACAGAGATAGGGAGGGGGTGTAGGGGACTGGTAGGTGGTGACAGAGATAGGGAGGGGGTGTAGGGTGCTGGAGGAGCTGACAGAGATAGGGAGGGGGTGTAGGTGGCCGGAGGAGCTGGGGGAGGTGACGGAGATTGGGAAATGGGTGAGGGAAGTGGGCGATGGAGACGACGAGGAGGACTCACAAAGGGGAATTTTCAAAAAGGTTGGGCCACAGGCCCGGGAGGGGGAGCGTTGGTGGTGAACGCGGAACGGGTGGGGGTGGAGTCGGGGTGGGTGTGCGAACGTTTGAGATCGGAATCAGCTACAGCTACAGCTCACTACAGCTGTGATTCCCTGAAGCTGATTCTCTGCTTGGCCCTGTTCTCACTGAAATTTCCCAGTGACTTCTTCTGATGACACACCAAAGTGAGCCCTGAGTCACTTGGCTGAGACACCCACGTAAGTTCAGGGTGAGAGTGGTTCAAATTACGTCTGTAGTTACGGAAACTGAGGAGGAAAAGAAAACAGCAAATTCCTTCACTTGATTTTGTCTAGATTTAACTCAAGGGAGGAGGTGAAAGAGAAAGGGAGGGGGTGTAGGGAGCTGGAGGGAATGACAGAGATAGGGAGGGGGTGTAGGGGGCTGGGGGAGGTGACAGAGATAGGGAGGGGGTGTAGGGGGCTGGTTGGTGGTAACAGAGATAGGGAGGGGGTGTAGGGGACTGGTAGGTGGTGACAGAGATAGGGAGGGGGTGTAATGGGCTGGAGGAGGTGACAGAGATAGGGAGGGGGCGTAGGGGGCTGGAGGAGGTGACAAAGATAGGGACAGCTCTCCCTTGATTGAGGGCTGTGATGTTAAGAGACACATTGGCTGCACAAAAGCAAAGAAGCCATGCGAAACTGTTGTAGAGATCACAAAGCACGGAAACTGACGCTTCTGTCCAACCAGTCCATAATCCCTAACTGAACTAGTCCCACCTGCCTGCTCCTGGCCTGTAATCCTCCAAATCTTTCCTTTCCATGTACTTATCCAAATGTTTTTTAAACGTTGTAACTGTACCAGCATCCACCACTTCCTCTGGAAGTTCATTCCACACACAAACCACCCTCCGTGTAAAACAAGTTGCCCCTCATGTCTTCTTTTACATCTTTCTCCTCTCCCCTTAAAAATATGCCCCCTAGTCTTGATTTCCCCCACCCTAGGGAAAAGACACCTGCTATTCACCCTATCAAACCCCTCATGATTTTATTAACCTCTACAGGCTCACCCCTCAACCTTCTACGCTCCAACGAAAAAAGTCCCAGCCTATCCAGCCTCTCCTTATAATTCAAACCATCCATTCCCAGCAGTAAATCTCTTCCGAATCCTGTCCAGTTTAATAATGTCCTTCCTGTAACAGGGCGAACAAAACTGTGCACAGTGCTCCAGAAGAGACCTCACTAACATCCTGTACACCCTCGGCATGACGTCCCCAACTCCTATACTCTAAGGTCTGAGCAATGAAGGCAAGCGTGCTAAACGCCTTCTTAACCACTTTGCCTACATGTGACACAAACTTCAAAGAATTATGTACCTGAATCCCTAGATCTCTCAGTTTCACAACACTAGCCAGAGCCCCACCATTAACTGTACAAGTCCTGCCCTTGATTGTGTTACCAAAATGCAATACCTCACATTGATCCAAATTAAAATCCAAAAGAAATGCGGATGCTGTAAATCAGGAACAAAAAACGAAGTTGCTGGAAAAGCTCAGCAGGTCTGGCAGCATCTGTGGAGGAGAAAACAGAGATAACGTTTCGGGTCCGGTGACCCTTCCTCAGAACCAAATTAAATTCATTTGCCTCGCGTCAGCCCATTGACCCAATTGATCAAGATCTCTTTGTAATCTTAGATAAATCTATTTCACTGTCCACTGTACCAACAATTTTGATGTCATCTGCAAACTTACAAAATTCTCATCTAAATCATTCATGGAAATGACAAACAAAAGTGGTCCCAGCAGCGATCCTTGTGAAACACCACTGGTCACAGGCCTCCAGTCTGAAAACACCCCTCCACTACCACTCTCTGTCTCCTGCCATCAAGCCAATTTTCTGTCCAATTGTACATTAGGCCTCAGTCTGTTCGAGGCTCCTCGCTCCTTAGGAAAGGCATTAAGGCCAAATCGATATAGAATCCCTAATGGTACTGATAGAGGCTGTTTAGCCCATCCAATCTGCACTGATCCTCCAAACAGCATCCCACCTTATACCCATAATCCCACATTTACCATAGTTAGTAGCAATTTAGCACGGCCAATCCACCCTAACCTGCACATCCCTGGGCACT
>JAHRHZ010000168.1:1171852-1185884 GCA_024137785.1 Ginglymostoma cirratum
ACACACACACACACACACACACACACACACAGAGTCTGCCTCTCTCTCACACGCACAGACACTCAGTCTCATACACAGTCTCTCTCTTGCACTTGCTTGTGTGCACATACACAGTCTCTCACACAGTCACACACATACCATCACACACACAGTCGCACATACACAAGAGTTACAACACAGTCAGACACACTCACAGTCTCTCTCTCTCATAGACACACACACAATCACACACAGAGAAACACACAGAGTTTCTCACATTCACAGTCATACACACATAGTCACGTACACATACACGCAGTATCTCTCACAGACACACAGTCACACATACAGTCTCTCTGTCTCTCACACACATGCACACACACAGTCTCTCTCACACACACATAGTCTCGCACAGTCACGCACACACGCACATGCAGAGTCTCTCACAAACAGTCACACACAGTCACACATATACGGAGTCTCACAGTCTCTCTCACACACAGGGAAACACACACACAGAGTCTCACACACACACACAAACAATCTCTTTCACGCACTGTCACATACACACATACAGCATCTCTCACAAACACACAGTCACACACAGTGCCTCTCACACGCACACAGTCTCCTCTCTCTCTCACATACACAGTCTCAGTCTCACATGCACACAGTCTTACATATACACAAGTCACACACACAGTCTCTGATGGTCAGATACACAAACACACAGGGTCTCACGCACAGTCAAGCAAACACACACACAGGCAGATACTCTGGGCAGACACACAGACACACACACACATTCTGATGAGCAGATACACAGGCGAACATATATGCACACATTCTGATGGGCAGACACACAGTCTCACGCCCACTCAGTCACACACATATGCACACAGAACCGCATACTCAGTTTCTTACACAAACATACACAGGCAAACACTCGCGCGTGCGCACATACACACACACACACACACATTCTGATGGGCAGACACACAGGCTCACACACACACACATTGGCAGACACAGTCTCTCTCATACTTACAGAACCACACATACACAGTCTCACACATACACACTCTGATGGGCAGGCGTACAGGTGAACACGCACACACCGATGGGTGAACAAACACAGACTGGCCTACACACACACACGTACACTCTAATGGGCAGACACACAGGTGAACACACACACACTCACTCTCACATAGGCGAACACACACATTCTGTTGGGCAGTCACACATGAACACAGACAGACAGACAGACACACAGGTGCGCGCGCACACACACGCAGATTGAAATGAATGGCCTTCACTGAAATCGCTTCCTCTCTGCTGCAGCACAAATCGAAATCATTCCATGTAAAATCTGCGGAGACAAGTCGTCCGGGATTCATTATGGAGTCATAACCTGTGAAGGCTGCAAGGTAACTCTGTCGAGGAGCTACGTTCACCATCTCCCAACACTCTCAATGTGGCTAAACCCCTCTCCATGTCGAGGCCGGAGTATAGTTTGTTGGGATATGAAAGGTTGCACCGTTTTGTTTCACCACAACATACAAGGCGTAAAGTCTTTGTTCTACCCTCTTATTCTTTCAAGAGACTATGGACATCACTGACATGGCCCAGTATCTGTTGCCCCATCCCTAATTACCCCTTGAACTGTGCTCCACTCAGAGCCATTTCAGAGGGCAGTTAAGAGTCAGCCTCGTGACCGTGTGTGTAGACCCAGACCAGGTAACGACAGCAGATTTCCCCTCCCCAGCAGTGACCCCTGGTGGGGTCTTTAATCACAATCTCATAGTGGCTGAATTTAAATTCCACCCTGGGCCATGGTAGGATTCAAACCTGTGTCCCCACTGGTGGGGTGGGGGGGGTGGTGTGGTCTGCTGGCTTACACACCCTTTAGGTCACCACCTCCCCACAGAGACAGTGACCTGGTTCACCCTGGTCATCACTGTGTGAGGGATAGGGTGGTTTCAGGAGGGCAGAGGATTATGGGTGTTACAGCTGCCATTATTGAGGGATTGTCACATAGTCCAGGGCAGATCAGAAGCAGGTGAAACCTTTCCTGATGAGTGTGAAAAGGGGCTTTTCTACCCACCTAATGCGATTTTTATTTCTCTCTCTCTCTCTCTCTTGTTTTCTCTCTTTTTACCTCAGGGTTTCTTCAGGAGAAGCCAACAGAACAGCATCACCTACACCTGCTCCCGGCAGCAAAACTGTCCCATCGACCGCACCAGCCGCAACCGGTGTCAACACTGCCGGCTGCACAAGTGCCTTGAGCTGGGCATGTCTCGGGACGGTGAGCGCAGAGCGTGCCCAGGTGGCTTGGGGAATGGGGGTCGGTTAGAGGGTGGTGGGTTGTGTCACGGGGCGATACACCCATCAGTTGAGGATTTACCAGTTGGATCTCGCAGGGTGCACCTTGCAGCTTGGAAATAGCACATTGGCCTGGATCATTTTGGGGAATAACCTTTCACTCCCTTTGCTTATTGAGACCCTATTCACCTCCCTCTGCCTTTAAAAAAAATTCCAAGATTCTACTTCCACAGTCTTTTGAGAATAAGAGTTCCAAAGACTCTCAACCCTCTGAGAAAACATTTCTCCTCATCTCTTTTTTGAGTGACTGACCCCTTACTTTTAAACAGTAAACCCTAGCGGTAGGGCAGAAATTTAGCATCTGTTTTGAGTCTGGTATCTCACTTTTCCAGAACTTCTCACAGTTGCTGCCAGACTTCTGAGTTTCTCCACCATTCTCTGTGCCTCCTTCAGATGTCCGGGTTCCAGACTATTTTGATCTTGCTCCATGTGGAATTCAATTAACCTTGCATAGACAACAACATTTTGTTTTTCATTCATTCTTGGGATGAGGGCTTCACTGACCAGGCAGCATTTATTGCCAATCCCTAATTGTTCAGAGTCAACCACATTGCTGTGGGTCTGGAGTCACATGTAGGCTAGACCAGGTAAGGATGGCAGTTTCCTTCCCTAAAGGGCATTAGTGAACCAGATGGGTTTTTCCTGACAATCGATTCACAGTCATCATTAGATTCTTAATTCCTGTTATTTTGTTGAAATCAAATTCCACCATCTGCAGTGGTGGGATTCGAACCCAGATCCCCAGATCATTACCTGGGTCTCTGGCTTAACAATCCAGCGATAATACCACTGGGCCATCGCCTACCCTGAACATTCTGTTTGCTTTCTCGATCACTTGCTGTAGCTGCATACCAATCTTTTATGATTCATACACCCAGATCCCTCTCCATCTCAGTGCTCTGGAAACCCCCCAACATCCAGGGCAGCGTGTTTTCTTTTTATTTTTCTTGCCAAAATGCACAATTTTACATTTCCCCACATCTTACTCCCCATTTGCCAGATCTTAGCCCACTCACTTGACCTTCTGACAGATGTTCAACATCTTAAAGAATTAGAATTTATGGTCACGTGCGATCAAATACAGGAGTATAGTGAAAAGCTTACAATGTCGCCCCTCACGGTGCTGCCTTATCGAACATAGAACAGTACAGCACAGTACAGGCCCTTCAGCCCACGATGTTGTGCCAAACTATTATCCAACTAAGATCAATCTGCCCTGCATACCCTACATTTTACTATCCTCCATGTGCCTATCCAAGAGTTGCTTAAATGTCTCTAAAGTATCTGACCCCACTACCACTGCTGGCAGCGCGTTCCACACGCCCACCATTCTCTGTGTGAAGAACTTACCCTATACCTTCCTCCAATCACCTTAAAATTATGCCCCCTTGTAAATAGTCATTTTCGCCCTGTGAAAAAGTCTCTGACTATCCGCTCTATCTGTGCCTCTCATCATTGTGTAAACCTCTCAAGTCACCTCTCATCCTTCTTCGCTCCAATGAAAAAAGCCCTAGCTCCCTCAACCTTTCCTAATAAGACCTGCCCTCCAGTCCAAGCAGCATCCTGGTAAATCTCCTCTGCACCCTCTCTAAAGCTTCCACATCTTTCCGATAATGAGGTGACCAGAACTGAACACAATATTCCAAGTGTGGTCTAACCAGAGTTTTATAGAGCTGCAGCATAACCTCACGGCTCTTAAACGCAATTCCCCTGCCAATGAAAGCCAACACACCATATGCCTTCTTTACAACCCTATCAACTTAGGTAGAGACTTTGAGGGATCTATGGACATGGACCCTGAGATGCCTCTGTTCCTCCACACTGCCAAGAGTCCTCCCATTAACCCTGTATTTGGCATTCAAATTCGACCCCAAAATGAATCACTTCACACTCTTCTGGGTTGAATTCCATCTGCCACTTCTTTGCCCAGCTCTGCATTCTGTCAATGTCCCATTACAACCTACAACAGCCCTCCACAACTCCACAAACGTTCATGTCATCGGCAAACTTACTAACCCCCCCTTCCATTTCCTCATCCAAATCATTTATAAAGATCACAAAGTGCAGAGGTCCCAGAACAGATCCCTGCGGAACACCACTGATCACCGAGCTCCAGGCTGAATACTTTCCATCTACTACCACCCTCTGTCTTCTATTGGACAGACAGTTTTGTATCCGGACAGACAAATTTTCCTGAATCCCATGCCTCCTAACTTTCTGAATGAGCCTACCATGTAGAATGCCTTCAAATGCCTTGCTAAAATCCATATACACCACATCCACTGCTCTACCTTCATCAATGTGTTTTGTCACATCCTCAAAGAATTCAATAAGGCTTGTGAGGCATGACCTGTCCCTCACAAAGCCATGCTGACTATTTCTAATCAAACTGTGCTTTTCCAAATAATCATGAGTACTATCTCTCAGAATCCTCTCCAATAATTTGCCCACCACAGAAGTAAGACTGGCTGGCCTGTAATTCCCAGGATTATCCCTATTCCCTTTAGTGAACAAGGGAATGACATTTGCCACCCTCCAATCTTCTGGCACTACTCCAGTGGACAGTGAGGATACAAAGATCATTGCCAAAGGGGCAGCAATCTCTTCCCTCGCTTCCCGTAGTAACCTTGGGTATATCCCGTCTGGCCCAGGGAACTTATCTATCCTCATGCTTTTCAAAATTTCTAGCACATCCTCCTTCCTAACATCAACCTGTTTGAGCATATCTGCCTGTTTCATGCTGTCCTCACAAACGTCAAGGTCCCTCTCACTGGTGAACACTGAAGCAAAGTAGTCATTAGGGACCTTCCCGACCTCCTCTGAATCTGCACACAAGTTCCCTCCACTATCCCTGATTGGCCCTACCCTCACTCTGGACATCTTCTTGTTCCTCATATAGGTATAGAAAGCCTTGGGATTTTCCTTGATCC
The DNA here is from genome assembly GCA_024137785.1 of Ginglymostoma cirratum. Classification (NCBI taxonomy): domain Eukaryota; kingdom Metazoa; phylum Chordata; class Chondrichthyes; order Orectolobiformes; family Ginglymostomatidae; genus Ginglymostoma; species Ginglymostoma cirratum. Next base: position 1,177,147 of record JAHRHZ010000168.1, read on the forward strand.
TACCCACCAAGGTTTTCTCATACCCCCTTCTAACTCTCCTAAGTCCATTCTTCAGTTCCTTCCTGGCTACCTTTTTAGACCTCTTGAGCCCTGTCCGATCCTTGCTTTCTCAACCTTAAGTAAGCTTCCTTCTTCCTCTTGACTAGGTGTTCCACATGTCTTGTCATCCTGCACCTTACCATCCTTTCCTTGCCTCAGTGGGACAAACTTATCTAGTACCTGTAGCAACTGCTCCCTAAACAACCTCCACATTTCTATCATGCACGTCCCTGAGAACATCTGATCCCAATTGGTGCTCCGTAGTTCTTGCCTAATAGCATTGTAATTCCCCCTCCCCCAATTAAATACTTCCCCATACCGTCTGCTCCTATCCCTCTCCATGACTATAGTAAAGGTCAGGGAAATTGTGTTCACTTATGTATAAAGTATCTAGGTATAAATCTTAGATATAAATACAGAATAAAAGAAAGTTATATTACCTTACAGTAATTCATAAGTATAAGTTAGAAAATAAATGATGTTAAAAGGGTCAACATTACATTTCAGTAGATGAGCGCAGCAGGCTTTCACATGTGGTCTGACTGGGCTCACAAGCCATTGATCCACTGTACCAGCCCTCCATCAATAACCATTCCTACTCCAGGCCTCCAGCCGGCTCCGCCCCAGGCCTCCAGCCTGCTCCGTTCCATCTCACACCCACTCCACTCCAGGTCCTTAGCCCAGTCTACTCCAGGAACAGGTCGGCAGGGAGGCGTGAGGGGGACAGGTTTTGGAAGATCACACACTTGGAAAAACCAGTGGCCTGGCAGAAAAAATTGATGTTATAGAACAGAGGAACCTAGGGGTTCAGATACATATTTCTTTGACGTTTGCGTCACAGGTAGACAGGGGGGTTAAGAAGGCATTTAGCACGCTTGCCTTCATTGCTCAGACCTTTGAGTATAGGAGTTCGGACGTCATGTTGAGGTTGTACAGGGTCCAGTTCAGGTCGCCAGTTATGGGAAGGATATTATTAAGGCGGAGAGGGTTCAGAAGAAATTTACTAGGATGTTGCCAGGAATGGAGGGTTTGAGTTATAAAGGAGAGGCTAGATAGGCTGGGACTTCTTTCACTGGAGTGAAGGAAGTCGGGGTGGGGGGGTGACCTTATAGAGGGGTATAAAATCATGAGAGGAATAGATCAGGTGAATAGACAAGGTCTTGTCCATAGGGCAGGAGAGTTCAAAACAAGAGGGCATAGGTTTAAGGTGAGAAGGGAAAGGGCCATGAGGGGCAACATTTTTCACAGAGGGTGGTTCGTGTGTGGAATGAGCTTCCAGAGGAAGTGGTGGATGCGGGTACAGTTACAGCATTTAAAAAGCATTTGGATAAGGACATGGAGAGGAAAGGTTTGGAATGATTTGGGCTAGGAGCAGGCAGATGGGACTAGTTTAGTTCGGCATGGACTGGTTGGACCGAATGGTCTGTTTCTGTGCTGCATGACTCTATGAAACTTGAATGTTGGCCTAAGATAAGATGACACCCCCCGCCTCCCCCACCCCCTATATCTAGAACCAGCTCCTTCTGTATCTGAGGAAGGAAGTTCTGACCATGAAGGGAGTGCAGAGAACGTTTCCTGGACTGATTCCTGGGATGGCAGGATTGATGTATGGAGAGAGATCAGATTGATTAGGACTATATTCGTTGGAGTTTAGTAGAATGAGGGTGGGGATCTCATAGAAACATATGAAATTCTAACAGAACTAGACAGGGAGAAAAGGCAGGTAGGGTGTTCCCGATGACCACTGGGTTGTGGGGCATTGTCCAGACCCAGGGCTTCACTGTCTGAAGGAGAAGTGGGGGCGAATTCTCAGCCACAGAAAGCAGTCGGAGCCAGAACATTGAAGGTTATCATGAAGAAGTTGGAAACAGATCTCAGGGCTAAAGGGATCAAGGCAGGAACAGGGGACTGAGTTGGCCAATATCCTATTGAAAGGTAGTGCAAGCTCGAAGGGCTGCTATGGCCTACTCCTGCTCCTATTTTCAATGTTTCAAATTGCGAAGGGAGGGGGCAAGTGACAAATCCAAGGCCTGGAGGCTAAATTGAGGCCCAGATTGAGAGTTGGGACTCGACATGAATTCTGAATTGTAGTAACCTTCTGTTTTTATTTGTGTGTTAAGCCGTCAAGTTCGGCCGCATGTCAAAGAAGCAGAGGGACAGCCTGCACGCTGAGGTACAGAAGCACCAGATGCAGCAGGAAGGGGCAGGCAAACCTGAGGCTGCAGCTCAGGCCTACGCTACGGTTGCCTCGGCCCAGGGCCTGGCTAAAGCTGGGCAGGAGTCCTATCCCTCTGGGCATGGCCTCGGGACAGGCAGGCAGAGTGCCGGAGGTCAGGGCTGCATCCCCTCGGAACCAGGCTCGTCGCCGGAGCTACTGGCCAACGACGTGAAGCACCGGGCCTTCGCACAGCGCCCAGGCGGGGGAGAGTTTGTGGTGTGGTCCGGTTTTACTCAACTCCACAGTCTTCTGCCCACTACCAGGGAGCTGGGTGAGTACGCTTCACATCATCCCCATCACTGAATCCTCACCCACCACCCCATCACCTCCCACTATCGACATCCTGGGGATCACCACAAAGAGAACCATACCATCGCCCCCTTCACACTCAATGGATTCACCCTCCCTATCTCCGTCACCCCCTCCAGCCCCCTACACTCCCTCCCTGTCTCTGTCACCCCCTCCAGCCCCCTACACTCCCTCCCTATCTCTGTCACCCCCTCCAGCCCCCTACACCCCCTCCTTATCTCTGTCACCCCCTCCAGCCCCCTACACCCCCTCCCTATCTCTGTCACCCCCTCCAGCCCCATACACCCCCTCCCTATCTTTGTCAACCCCTCCAGCCCCATACACCCCCTCCCTATCTCTGTCACCCCCTCCAGCCCCATACACCCCCTCCCTATCTCTGTAACCTCCTCCAGCCCCATACACCCCCTCCCTATCTCTGTAACCTCCTCCAGCTCCTAAGATTGTTTATATGTGTCTGACTATGCTTGTGTGTGTGTGAGAGAGAGAAAAAGAGAGAGGGAGAGAGAGTGAGTGTGTGTTTGAGAGAGAGAGCATCAGTGTGTGTGTGAGGGAGAGAGCATCAGCGTGTGTGTGAGGGAGAGAGTATGAGCGAGTGTGTGAGACAGACTGTATGTGCGAGGGAGAGAGAGACTGTGTGCGCGAGAGTGTATGAGAGAGTGAGTGTGTGTGCAAGAGAGTAAGTGAGTGTGCGAGAGGGAGAGAGAGTGTGTATGTGTGTGTGTGAGAGTGTGTGTGTGTGAGAGTGTGTGTGTGTGAGTGAGTGTGTGTATGTGAGAGTGTGAGTGAGAGTGAGTGACTGTGTGTGTGTGAGAGAGTGAGTGTGTGTGTGTGAGAGAGTGAGTGTGTGTGTGTGTGCGTGTGTGTATATGAGTGAGAGTATATGTGGGAGAGCATGTGTGTGTTGCATCTCCATTCTTAACTCCCACTGTGACCCTGAGCTATTCAGTGCCCAGAGTGGGGAGGGATGAGGATGCACGAAGATATTGGGGTGAAGGGTTGGAGGTGACAGGGCAGGGATCAGATTCCAAGCTGACCTCCCCACGCAGATCGCCCTTTCAGGCTTGAGGGTGGGGCAGGAGAGCCCTTGGCAGGGGCAGGCGAAGCGCGGACCACGGTCTTATGGGCCCTGCTGGAGTCCCTGAGTCGACTTAACCTGGTTTGGTGGACCCTCTCTTATCCCACCCCTGACAGACCATGTGATCCAGAATATCGTGAAATCTCACCGTGAGACACGCCAGTTTGTACCTGAGCAGCTACACAATCTCCGCTGGAAGTTATTCTCTCAGAGTGAGGTCGACAGCTACCAGAGGAAGGTGAGCGAACCACCAGGGGTCGAACACTCAGTGCCACTTGTAGATGTAAGACACAACATTCTCGAGGTGAGGGGGGGAACAAGAGTTCAAATCCCACCGTGGCCCCACGATGGAATTTCCATTCAATCACCCATATCTGAAAGGTAGTCCCTTTATTCATTCATTTATTGCCCATCCCTAATTACCCCAGAGGGCAGTTCAGAGTCAACCACGCTGCTGTTGGTCTGGAGTCACATGTAGGCCCAGACCAGGTAAGGATGGCAGTTTCCTTCCCTAAAGAACATTAGTGAACAAGATGGGTTTTTTTCCCCGACAATGGATTCATGGTCATCATTAGATTCTTAATGCCAGATTTTTTTAAAAAATTGAATTCAAATTCCACCATCTGCTGTGGCAGGATTTGAACCCAGGTCCCCAGAATATTATCTGGTTCTCTGGATTAACAGTTCAGCAATAATTACCACTCGGCCATCACCTTCTCCTAGTCTCAGGTCATCGTCAATAGAAAAAAAACCCCATTCAGGGGGTGGTCACTAATTAGCGAAGGTAATCTGGGGTCCTTACCTGGTTCTGGGCCTACGTGTGACTCCAGACCCACCCCCAGCAACATGCCAAAGGGGTCAATTCTTAACCTTTGCAATGGTTCCGAGCCAGACGCACATTTTGAGGGTGAGCAATACTGGCCCACGTCCTGTTCCAAGTCCGGTGAAGGGTACACTGTCATGTGCTGATCCATTTGATCCTTCTCCCTCTCTCTCTCTCTCTCACACACCCTTGGGCACACCGTCTACACAGACAAGAAAGAGGAGTCGTGGCTGAGGTGAGATCAGCCACAATGGCGTTGCATGGCGGAGCAGATGGAGGGGCTGAATGGCATCCTGTCGTTCCTAGGTCATGAATGTAAAGGGATATCCCTTGATAAAAGTGCATCGATGTGAATAATGGGCCATGACTATATTGGCAGACTAGGCTCAAGGGGCTGAGTGGCCCCTTCTTGCTCCTGGTGTCCAAGTAAATGGATAGGCTTAAGGCGCAGATTGGCCCTCTGTTGCTCCTTGTGCCCAAGTAAATGGATAGGCTCAACAGGGCTGAGTGGCCCCCTCTTGCTCCTTGTGCCCAAGTAAATGGATAGGCTCAACGGGGCTGAGTGGCCCCCTCTTGCTCCTCGTGCCCAAGTAAATTCCAACGATATCAATGGATATCCCCTAATGAAAGTGCATCAATGAGAATGATGGGCCATGATTGAATGGTGGACCAGACTCAAGGGGCTGAGTGGCCTCTTCCAGCTCGTAGAACGGTTCCAGATTCTCCGATCCCACCACCTAGATTATTTCTAATTTTTCTCTCCCCATTGGCCTAGCCCACCCCTTCGCTGGGTTCGCTGGCTTAGATCCCCTTCGGTAAAATTGCAAAATGACTCATTCTGCGATTACTTTTGTTCCTACCCCTCCCTGACGCCACTCCCCGGTGTTTCCCACTGCAGTCGACGGAGGAGATGTGGCAGAAGTGCGCTTGTAACATCACCGATGCCATCCAGTACGTGGTGGAGTTCGCCAAACGCATCGTCGGCTTCTTAGAGCTGTGTCAGAATGACCAGATCGTGCTTCTCAAGGCGGGTAAGGGGGCCGGACGTAACTCAGCAGTTCCCTGCAGCAGGCCATTCGGCCCACCAGGTCCGCACTGACCCCTCCAAACAGCATACCACCCAGATCCACGCCGCTACTCAGTATCTGTAACCGAGCTTTTCCCACGGCCAAACCTGGACACCCCTGGGCACTACAGGGCAATTTAGCACGGCCAACCCACCCTAACCCGCACATCCCTGGGCACTACGGGACAATTTAGCACGGCCAATCCACACTAACCCGCACATCCCTGGGCACTACGGGGCAATTTAGCACGACCAACCCACCCTAATCTACACATCCCTGGGCACTACGGGGCAATTTAGCACAGCCAATCCACCCTAACCTGCACATCTTTGGACTTTGGGAGGAAACCCACACAGCCACTGGGGTGCATGGGATCCTGCAAACTGCACACAGACAGTTGCCTAAGGCTGGAAACGAACCCGCGTCCCTGGTTCTGTGAGGTGGCCAGTGCTAACCACTGTGCTGCTCCTGTGCTTTCACACTTTGCTCAACTAATAGATCCTCGAGGGGAGGAGATGCCAGTGGGGGTGAGAAAAGCCGAGCAGGGGTGGGTGTGGGGATGGGAGTTGCCCGAATTGGAGGGACCTTTCAGAAAGCTCGCACGGGGCCTGACTGTCCGATCGGCCTCCAGAGATCTCGGGTACCGTGGAAATTCAGATAATGACATCTCAGCGGCTTGACGGATCTACAAATAAAAGTGTGGGTATGTTAGGGACGGGCTCTCAAAAGGAGCAGGTTAAATTGGCAACAGTTTCTGTGCCAGACAGAGAGGGAGCCTGCCTGAGATGCTAACTCCTTGCTCTCTGTCTTGATATGCCCAGGCTCCCTGGAGGTGGTGCTCCTGCGAATGTGTCAGGCTTTTAATCCCAGCAATAACACCGTCTTTTTCGAAGGAAAGTATGCAGGTCCCGAGCTCTTCCGTGCTCTGGGTAAGGGAACAGCCTTCTCGCTGCTTCTGGCTTCCAGACTTCTGCTAAATATACCAGAGGGAAGACTCTTCCCTCTTTCTCTGCATCCTCATCTCAATTTCTCGCTGTGTTTGTCTCTCTCTCTCACTGTTATTCTGTCTCGCTGCCTATTTTGCTAATTCTCTGTCTCTCACGCTTTTCTCCCTGTCTTCTCGTTCTCTGAATCTACTCTCACTTTCTCTCCCTCTATCTGTCTCCCTTTCCCTACCTTCTCATCAGTATCTCACTATCTATCTCTCTCTCTCTGCGTCTCTTTCTCTATTTCCCTTCCCTACCTTGGTGTCACTCTCTCTCTCCCCCCTTTCCCTATCTTGGTCTCTCTCTCTCTTTCTTTCCCTCTTTTCCTATCTCGATGTCTGTCTGTCTCTCTCTCTCCCCTTCCCTATCTTGGTGTCTCCTTCTCTCTTTTCTCCCTTTCATCATCTTGGTCTCTTTTCCACTTCCCCCCACCAACCCTTTTCCTTGACTCGGTGTCTCTGTCTCTTTCCCTTTCCCAATCTCTGTATCTCTCTCTCTCTCTCTCTCTACCAGTTTCTCCCTCAGTCTCTGGGATTATTCCCACTTTTCAGACTCCCACAGAATATTTCAAAGGGAGAAGACCAGGATTGCATTGCTTGACTCAAATGGGATGACTTCCACCTCTTGTTCCCTAACTCTCTGTCTCTCATTCTGTTTCTATTTCCTATCGCTCTCTCTCTGTCCCGCTTGATTTCCCGATCACATTCTCTCACTAATCCCTAAATCTGTCACCTTTCTCTAAATCTCCTCTCCCGTTCCCTTGCGTGGTTTTGCGCTCGCTGTTTGTCTCTCTCTTCTCCATACCTCTCTATTTCCCTCATCTCTCTCTTTCCCCTAACCTCTTGTCACTATCTCTCTTCCTCATTTGTGTTTTTCTCTCAATTGTTACTGTTATCTTTTGCTGTCTCTCTCGCTCCTGCTGTCTCCCTGTCACTCTGCCTGCTCTGTCACTCTCTGACTCTGTCTCACTTTGTGTGTGTGTCTCTCTCTCTGCCTCCATTTTTCTTGCTGTCTCCCTACCCTTTACCCTCCCTCAATCTCTCGTTCTCTCCCTCTCTCTGATACAATTCAATGTGTGTTAAACTCCCCTAAAGACAGAAGGCAGCTCTGAAAGCTTTTGTTCTGAATGTTCTTGCATCCAGGCTGCGAAGATTTGACCAGCTCAATTTTCGAGTTCTCACGAGGCATGTGCTCGCTGCGCCTTTCAGAGCAGGAGCTGGCTCTGTTCACTGCCACAGTTCTCATATCCTCAGGTAAGAGAGAGTGAAGAGAGAGAATATGTGTGTGTGAGAGAGAGAGTGAAAGAGTGTGTGTGTGAGAGTGTGTGTGTGTGAGAGAGTGTGTGTGTGAGAGAGGCAGAGTGTGTGAGTGTGAGAGAGTGTGTGTATGCGTGTGCCTGTCTGTGTGTGAGATAGTGTGTTTGAGAGAGAGGGAGTATGTGTGTGAGAAAGTGTAAAAGAGAAGGAGCATGTGTGAGAAGGATGGGAGTGTGAGTAGGTGTGTGTGAGAGAGTGAGAGTAAGTGTGAGAGAAAGTGTCGGGTGTGGGGGGGAGTGTGGAAGCTGTACGAGGAGTCAGTGAGGGAGTGTTAAAGATGGCCAAACCCCAGAGTTGGCCTGGAGGCTCCATGGCTGACGGGGTAGACTCCCGTTGTTGCCTGGAGACAGAGTAAAGGATGGACCTTACTGAAGCAAACACAAAATGTTTGCTTGCTGTCTCCCTACCCTTTACCCTCCCTCAATCTCTCGTTCTCTCCCTCTCTCTGATACAATTCAATGTGTGTTAAACTCATGAAGAAGGTGAAGAAGGACAATTTAATAACATTGAAAATAGGAGTAGGAGGAGACCCTTCAGCCCTCCCAGCTTGCTTCACTGTTCAATAAAACCATGGCTGATCATTCAACTCAGTCCCTTGTTCTTGTTTTCTCTCTCTCAATTGTAAAATCCCTGCAGTACAGATAGAGGCCATTTGGCCCACTGAGTCTGCACTCACCCTCGAAAGAGCATCCCACCCAGACCCACTGTGTCTCTGTAACCCTGCATTTCCCATGACCAATCCACCCTACCCCGCACATCCCTGGGCACTACGGGGCAATTTAGCATGGCCAATCCACCCGAACCTGCACATCCCTGGGCACTACGGGGCAATTTAGCACGGCCAATCCACCCGAACCTGCACATCCCTGGGCACTACGGGACAATTTAGCACGGCCAATCCACCC
>JAHRHZ010000168.1:1185894-1200537 GCA_024137785.1 Ginglymostoma cirratum
CATCCCTGGGCACTACGGGGCAATTAAGCACGGCCAATCCACCCTAAACCGCACATCTTTGGACTGTGGGAGGAAACCGGAGCAAACCCACTCAGACAAGGGGGGACAAGGTGCAAACTCCACACGGACTGTTGCCGGAGACTGGAATCAAACCCGGGTCCCTGGCGCTGTGATTCACTGCGCTGCCCAAGAACTGTATCCACCTCCTTCATGAAATAGTCGATGATGGCGTGGGAGCAAAGAGCGTACAAGTCAGATTGTTTACCATCCCTCAAGTTTGTGGTTGGTTTCTTCCTGCTGGGTTTTGTGGGAGCTCAGCCAGGAGCGACAATGGCTAAAGAGGCCACCATCTCCAGGAATACCGTCAACTTGAGTCAGCAAGCCGTTTTAAGGTCTCCCTTTCCCAGAGGGGAAATGGTATGCGTTGACGATGGAGTGCGGCGTTGCTGGTTTTTCTCTCCCATGTCCCGGTCTCAACGAAGTCTCTGTTTCTCTCATCCATTTCCACCCCACCACCACCACCACACCTCGCCCAGATCGCATGTGGCTCCAGGAGAGGTACAAAGTGGAGAGGCTGCAGGCTGATATCCAGCTGGCTCTGAAGACTGTCCTGCAGAGGAACCGACACGACCCCATCCTGGCCAAGGTAGGCTCGGTCGCCCCTCTCCCCCCAGCAACGTGGTCTACATGCTGCACGGAGCCTGATCGTTCGTTCGCCCTCCGCCTCTCCACCAATGGGTGACACACACTCCGTCCTGCCCCACACCCCTGCTTTCCCCAATTCCCCTCCCCACCTCCTGGCAGCCCACACCCTACGTGCCTCTCACCCCATAATCTCATTGCCCGCTTTCTTGCATCACCTCTCCACACCCCCACCCCACCGCCTTTCCCACCAATCCCCCACCCTCTGAAACCCACCGACTCTTCAGCTGCCGGGCCGCTCGGTCGTGGCGGGCATCGCCTGATCCCTGTTTCTCTTCCGCGCCCTACCACACCACACCCCACCCCACACCTCACTATACCCACCCCCTTCCCCGTCCTGCCCCACATTCACACACTCCACACCCCTCCCCGCCTCCACCACGCACAAACCCAACTCCACACCCACAAAACCCACCCCACACACCCCATTGACCGCGGCCCCCACACAAACCCCCACCTCCCCACGACACGAACCCAACCCCCACACCCACAAACCCGGGAGTTCTCACCTCATTCGTTCAGCCAACATCGCTCACTAAGAGAACTGGGATCTTGCTGTGCGCCAATCGACTGTCGCTTTCCACCCCGACACAGCATGGTGGTGAGTGTCTGGTGGATGGGAAAGGCGCTAGCGAACACCTCCCTCCTCCCCCTTCCCCCCCACCACCCCCCCCCAAACTCCCTGAGAGTCTGATGAAGGTTTCCGAAGTCGAAGGGCGAGCCGAGGTGGAGCGTCCCATTTTGGATGAGCAAAGCCACTTTCATGGAATTATTTTTCACAGCATTCCTTACAGGGTGCAAGCATGCCACTCGGCCCATCAGGTCCAGACCAAACCCTCCAAAGAGAATCCCACCAGGCCCCACTCCCGCCATTCCCTAACCCTGTGACAATGCAGTTCCCACGGCCAACCCACCCTAACCCGCACATCCCTGAGCACTACGGGACAATTTAGCACGGCCAACCCACCCTAACCCGCACATCCCTGGGCACTACGGGACAATTTAGCACGGCCAACCCACCCTAACCTGCACATCCCTGGGCACTACGGGACAATTTAGCACGGCCAACCCACCCTAACCTGCACATCTCTGGGCACTATGGAGCAATTTAGCACGGCCAACCCACCCTAACCCGCACATCCCTGGGCACTATGGGGCAATTTAGCACGGCCAATCCACCCTAACCTGCACATCCCTGGGCACTACGGGACAATTTAGCACGGCCAATCCACCCTAACCCGCACATCCCTGGGCACTACGGGACAATTTTGCACGGCCAATCCACCATGCTGGAGGTGGTGGGGTAGATCTGGGAGGGTTAAGGAGTTTGGTGGGAATGTCAAGACAATGGTTGTAATACCCCAGCCGGCCACTATCACTGCTGGTTTTATTTCTCTCTGCAGCTGCCAATGAAAGTGCTCTCCTTGCGAAACCTGTGTGGGCACCACGCCGAGAAGCTGAGGGACTTCCGACTCGCACACCCTGTGGTCGCCCCCTCGCTGTTCCCCCCTCTCTACAATGAACTCTTCATCATGGACTCCGAGCACGGCGCCCCCTTCGATGTGTGACCTTCCGGTGGCTCCTAGTCTCTCTCTCTCACACACACACACACATTCTCTGGGCAGTTGGTGGTGGGGAGTGGGATAGGGTTGTTAGGGATAGGGGTAGGGACTACGGTTTCCTTCCATATGGGCCAGCCCCTCCATCTCTCTTGTTCCCACCTGTGACTGAGGGACTCAAACCTATACATTGCATGAGAGCGAGAGTCATAGAATCCCGAGGGAATGGAAGCAGTCCATTTGGCCCATCAAGTTGATGCTCTTTGGAGATCAGCATCCCAACTGGATCCACCCTCCACCTACCCTATCCTGGCCAATCCACTCTAACCTGCACATGCCTGGGCACTATGGGGCAATTTAGCACGGCCAATCCACCCTAACCTGCACATCCTTGGGCACTACGGGGCAATTTAGCACGGCCAATCCACCCTAACCTGCACATCCCTGGGCACAACGGGACAATTTAGCATGGCCAATCCACCCTAACTTGCACATCCCTGGGCATTACCGGGCAATTTAGCACGGCCAATCCACACTAACCTGCACATCCCTGGGCAGTATGGGACAATTTAGCACGGCCAATCCACCCTGACTTGCACATCTCTGGGCATTACGGGGCAATTCACCCTAACCCGCACATCCCTGGGCACTACGGGACAATTTAACACGGCCAATCCACCCTAACCCGCACATCTTTAAACTGTAGGAGGAAACCCACACAGACCAGGGGAGAGAAAGTGCACACTCCACACAGACAGTCGCCCGAGGGTGGAATCGAACCCAGGTCCCTGGCGCCGTGAGGTAGCTAACCACTTGAGCTACCCTAGGGAAGGGTTAGAGGGGAATGAGAGCAAAACTCAAAGCCGCACTGTCAGGGATGCTGGGGGTGGAAATGGAGATTGATTTCATCTCCAGAACACTCTCCGAGGCCCCTCAAAGTCTGAGGCAACCTGCAAGAAGCCCCCAAAGCATTTTAATCACAGGGCTTGCTGTGAAAAGATCTGGACACCACACCTTGGGAGAGATAGATTGGCCTTGGAGGGAGTCCAAGGGTCCTGCACTTCAGGGGGTTAAGCTATAAGGAGAGATTATACATCAGGCATATTTTCTCAAGAGTTTGGAAGGTTGAAGTAGTGATCTGATCAAAGCTTTCACGATATTAACTGGAAAAGACAAGGTAGATATTCACTGGTTGGGGATTCTCAAATGAGGGGACATGGTCTAAAAATTAGGACGCACTTCTGCACACACAACGGGTGATAGAGGTTCAGACCTCTCTTCCACACATGGTAATGGACACAGGATTAGTTGTTCAAATTAAATCTGAGAGAGCTAAATGTTTGTTAAGCAAAGATAATCAGGGATGTGGGCCAAAGGCGGGTCTGCTGAGTTTAGGCCATGGTCTCATTCAATGGTAGAACGCGCTCGAGGGGTTGAATGGCCTATCCTTGCTCCTCTGTCCATTGGCACCTCGTCATTTGGGCCAACTCTAGCTCAAACTCAATTCACCACCAGGGCAAGTTTCTCTCCCTCTGTCTCTCTCTCTCTCTCTCTCGACACCTCTTGACCTCCAAACCCGGTGAACGTCCGACCCTCACTTCTCTGGCTCTCGTCGTGTTGAGACTTCCGGACTTAAAATGTTTCCTTCCCTCCCCTCACCTTGTGGTGGCAGTGCCAGCGTCGAACGGAGGCCACAGTCAGCCCAGCTCTGTCTCTGTGCCTTCCTTCCCACGGAGGTGAAGGGCATTGCATGCCCAGTTCCATGCCCGCTCTCTTCCCTGGGCGATGCTGCCTGGGAACATTTGGGATGTGGCGGGAATGTACAACGGCCATCTTTGGCATGACGGAACCAAGCCTCCCGGGTGAGGAGGGTGATTCTTGGTAAAAATGACGCCCTTGAAAATCAAAATCCGGTCCAAAAAAAAAGGGACAAGAGAAGTTTGCCTGACATTTTAGTGCCTCAAACATCCTCAACTTTAGGCTTCAGCCTACAGCATCGACAGCCCTTTTGCAAGCTGCAGCCCCTTTTTGTCTCCCTCTCCTTCTGTCTCTGTCTCTGTCTCTCATACACACACAGCAATAATCCGATTTAAAATAAATCGCTATAAGTTTTGCACAGGCTATTTCATTTAAGTAAGCTAATTAATGAAATTTAAAAGAAATAAACAGGATTCACTGTTAGCTGCAGGCAGGAAAGACAAGGTAAAGTCAGATTTTTTAATTCAAAGGTGCTTAATTTCTTATTTTGATAAATGTTAACAGCTGATAAATTTGCAGTAGAAAATATGGCAAAATTTGAATTATATAAATATGTTCCTTTTTGTTACTGTTACTTTTCTGTCCACAATGTTTTACGGTCAATATTTCACTCGCTGTCGTGTCCTGCAGATGTTTCCCCTGGAAACGGTCCATCTCGTCCAGCTGTTCAACTCGGGTGGACGGCACACCAATCCCTTGCTCGGACCGGGCCATATCTTGGGAATCTCTCCTCTCCATTCCAAACCCTGACACTCCTCCACCCTGCCCCTTCCACCATTACCACCAAAGGAGCATCACTCTTTTGGAGTGTCAGTGCCGCACTGTGGGCAGGTCAGAGCTGAGGGAGCGCCGTGCTGTAGGAAGATCACCCCGTGAGGGTGTGCAGCACTGTCGGATGCTCCGTCAGCACTGACCCTCTGACAGTGCAGTGCTCCTTCAGTACTGACCCTCCAACAGTGCGGCGCTCCCTCAGCACGGACCCTCCGATAGTGCAGTGCTCCCTCAGTACTGACCCTCCGACAGTGCGGCATTCCCTCAGTGACACGTTGTACTGAAAAATTAAACTTGTTTCTTAAGAGAAAGTCACTGGAACCAAATAGGGGTTAAGAAACCAAATTTCGGGCCTCTCTAAAATCCCTGGGCGGATACCATTGACTCTTGAGGACACTGTCAGATGGTCAGCACTGCACTATCGGAGGATCAGTGCCAAGGGAGGACCACACTTTCAGGAGTGTCAGTGCTGAGGGATTGGCGCACTGTGGGAGGGTCAGCGCTGAGGGTGTGGGCACTGTCAGAGGGTCAGCACTGAGGGAGTGTTGCACTGAGGGTTGGCACTGAGAAAGTGGGCACTGTCGGAGGGTCAGCGCTGAGGGTGTGGGCACTGTCGGAGGGTCAGCGCTGAGGGTGTGGGCACTGTCGGAGGGTCAGTGCTGAGGGAGCAGGCTCTGTCGGAGGGTCAGCGCTGAGGGTGTGGGCACTGTCGGAGGGTCAGCACTGAGGGAGAAGGCTCTGTTGGAGGGTCAGCGCTGAGGGAGCGGGCACTGTCGGAGGGTCAGTGCTGACCAGTGTTTAGCCTTCTGGGTCCCGGAGCTCATGTTTATCCAATGACCAGTGTCACCCCATTGCTGATTGTGGGATCTTGCTTGTGCTGAAATTGACAGCCCTTTCCTATGTTGCAACAGAATGTGACTACACATCAAAAGTAATTTATCATCTGTGAGCTGCCTCAGGACGTTTTCCAGTGGGAAAAGGCGCCAGAAAAATGCAGAGTCTTTTGCCCGGATCCTGCCACTTTATTTAAAGGGACAGGCACTGCTGAACAGCACCACCTGTGGGTCACATTGTGCTTCGCCGCTCCGAAGTGAGGAGTCAGGCAGCAACACAGGGTAAAGACTGATCGTAGCTGCATCTTCCAGGAGAGTGTGAGAGAGAGAAATGTGCACCCATCTCTGTGCCAGTCAAACAGAGAGGCATGAGAAAGGGCTACTGGCCCAATCATTAACCTTTCCAACAGGAAATCCCGGTCTCCTGTTCTGGCTGCCTCATTTCTTCACCCACCCAGCCACCTCTTAAACCATCTGTTTTTTAGTACTATTCTGGGGAGCCATCACTCGCATAAAACTGCGGTTTCCAATCCCGGCTCAAGTTTTCCTTTCCCTGTGATTGGCACGTTGCCCTGATCACAGATCAGCTACATTTCAATTCTCCATGCCCTTCTTGAGCTAAGATCGCTGGGTTTACGGTGCTCAACAAGACAAGGAAAAGCCAAACAGTGAGACAAAGATAGCTCGAACTGTCGATATCTGCCCATCTATTGTTCTGTCTCATTTGGTCCCACCTTGGAGCTGATCAGGCCATTCTGTCCGCACATGGGCTGGCTCATTAATCATTTAGCATCCCCCACCCCATGCAGGAAACAATGTATTAATCCCCATTTGAGTCAGCTCTTTCCAATCTGCTCTGACTTTGATGCCACATTCACTCACCTAACACTTCCTCACTGGACCTGACTCATCCCAGTGGCAACTTTTATGGTGGTGTGGGGTGGTGTCCCAATTATTTATATGTACGTTAACAATTTTGTTACCTCCCTGTGCTCACACTCCTTAAAATGCATCTGTGACTATGATGATAATGTCAGTGAAAGGTTTCGTCATAAGGATTACCCACTTCCAACAGGCCCTGAAGCACATGACCATCCATCAGTAATGGTGACTACAATACCCACAATCCTCTGCGCTCCTGAAACTGCTCTATCCCTCACATAGTAATGACTGGGTCACGGATGTTGGCCTAACAGGAATGTCACAGCAATTGTAATCCAGAGATTCTAACCCACCCCCCACCAGTCCCCTGCCCTCAGGCTGATGCTCTGGGAGATGAGAGTTCGAATCCAAACATAGCCTCGGGTGGAATTTAAGTTCAATCAACAAAATCTGGAACTGGAAGCTAGTGTCCATACACCATCATTAATTGTGGTAAAAGCCCCACGGGATGTTCATTAATTGGGGAGGGAATCTGCCATCCTTATCCAGTCTGGGCCTACACATGACTCCATTGCCCACCCAAGATTACCACTGCTTATATCCTTTGCCCTCTGCTCTTTGACCCTTGCAATTAGCCATGGAACCTTTGCCCTCATAACGGTGTTGTGTACCCGGATGACCCTTAGCACCAGCCCTCCCCTCCAACAGTGTGACCCTTGTGACCTATTTATATCCTTGTCTGAGAGAGCCTGGCTGCGCACAGCTCATGCAGTTGAGTGGGGTATCAATGGAATATGATTTGCTTGTGCCGTAGGACAGACAGCGAGTGACTGCCGATTTCTGGAGAGCAGTTACCATTTGTATGCATTATCTTTAAGGGTAATGTACTGGTTCTGACACCCACTGTTTCGCAGTTAATCACTATTCCGGACCTACATTTACAGCTCAATAAACTGATTGAACGAACAAAGATGCTGGAGTTTGATGTTCAGTTCTGTCCACGTGCGAATTGAACTGTGAACTTGGCTCAGGCAGTAACGCGCGCGCGTGCGTGCACACACACACACAAATACACACTTTGCAAGATTCACTGGCTCGTACCATGGCATAACTTCCTCCCAGTGCTTTATTCGCCAATGTATTGAGAGTGAAACTGAGCCAAGGCGATAGAATCGTGTTACGAATCAGGCTCGAGGGCTGAATGGCCTCCTCCTGTCTCATTAGGAACTGGACCCTGAGAGAACACCAACCACAGTGGGGTCCTGACACTCTCCCTGCGGGGTGTGAGCATGACAGATGGAAGTGGGGGGAAGAGAAACAGGGTTTGAGAACTTGGGAAAATTTGTCAGTGGAGGAATCATCATGTAGTCCAGGACGAAAGGATTGCAAGAACTGTTTATTTCTCTGTGTCGCTCTTTAGAAAACAAATTCTGCCCCGTTTGAAGCACATTGTCTTGCAGTTCTGCATGAAGTAGGACACTTAGAATCACTCTGGCTCCTGCTATCATTGGCAGTCTGTCTGAGCAGATCTTACAGTCGTGTGTGGAGTGAGTGAGAGAGTGTGAAAGAGAGAGAGAGTGAAAGATAGAGATGTAAAAGACTCTGTGTGTGTGTGTGTGTGTGTGTGTAAAAGATGGTGTGTATGTGTGTCTGTGTAAGAGACTGTGCGCGCGTGTGTTAAACACTGTGTGTGTGTCTAAGAGACTGTGTGTGCGTGCGTGTGTTAAAGATGGTGTGTATGTGTGTCTGTGTAAGAGACTGTGTGTGTGCGTGCGCATGTGTGTGTGTGTAAAAGACCTTTGTGTAAAAGATTGAGTGTGTGTAAAAGACCGTGTGTGTGTGTGTAAAAGACCTTTGTGTAAAAGATTGAGTGTGTGTAAAAGACCATGTGTGTGTGTGAGAGAGTGTGTGTGTAAGAGAGGGAGAGACAGAGAGGGAGAGAGTCTGTGTGTGTGTGTGTGTGTGTGTGTGTGTGTGTGTGTATCTGTGTCTGTGTGTCTGTCTGTCTGTGTCTATCCTTGTTTACATACATGTTCGTAACAGCATGAGGCAGAGAAATGTTCTGTGGAGCTCTGCTTTCTCAGGGGGAGGACGAGAGGGACCAGCTTTGGAATCACGAAAGGGTTTATCCCAAAAAGGTTCCAGGTGCTGCTTCTACAGATCCTCCGCTCTGCACAGTCCAAGCAAGGCACATTGGTAATCTCCCTTTGTGTCGGCCTGGGAGGCGAGAGAGAACATTGTCACCACGCAGCACTTTCCAAGTCCTCTCCACATCAAAGTCCTCTCCCCTTCAAACCTGCTACCCTATTCAATTCGATTACAAGCAGCTCATTCCTGAGTTAGTGAATCAGTTATTGCTCATCCCTCATTATCCCCCACCTCAAGAAAGTGGGTGTGACCTGATGGAATCCCCGTGTGCTGTAGGGGACACAGTGCTGTTAGGGAGGGTGTTGCAGGATTTCGACCCTGAAGGAATGGCCGATATATTTCCACGTCAGGATGGTGTCTGTGTGTCTCTGTGTGTTAGTGAGCGTGTGTGCGCGTGTGAGCGTGCGTGAGCAAGAGTGTGTGTGTCTGTGTGTGTGTGTCGGAGAGGGGCTGGTGTTCCCATTGTATCAGCTGCCCTTGTCCTTGTAGGGGGTAGAGGTCACCAATCTGGACGGTACTGTCTAAGGAGCCTTGGCAAGTCGGTGCAGTGCACCTTGTAGCCGGTACACACTGCTGCAACTGAGTGTCGGTGGCGGAGGGAGTGGGTGCTTGTGGATGTGGTGCCAATCCAAGCGGGGGCTGCTGTGTCCTGGATGGTGTCGAGCTTCTCGAGTGTTTGTCGGAGCTGCCCCCATCAGGGCAAGTGGGAAGTATCCTTCATTGATGGTCGATAGGCATTTTTTGTGATGGGCAGGGGAGCCAGGAGGGGAGTTATTCACTGCTGGATTCCCAACCTCTTACCTACTCTTGTAGCCCCCTGTATTGATATGGGGCTGGGTCCAGTTCAGTTCCTGGTCAATGGTAACCCCCAGGATGTTGATTTTGGGGGGGGGGGGGGGGGGGGGTGGATTGAGTGATGGTAACATTGAATATCCAGAGGGCAATGGTTAGATTCTCTCTCAATGGTAACCCCCAGGATGTTGATAGTGGGGGGATTCAGTGATGGTAATGCCATCGAACACCAAGAGGCAGTGATTAGATTGTCTCCTATTGGAGATGGTCATTGCCTGGCATTTGTACGGTGCCAATGTTCCTTGCAATGTGCCAATCCAAACCTGCATAGTCTCCAGTTCATTGCTGCACTTGAACATGGTCTGACTCGGTGTCTATATGTGACCTTCCTTCAGCTGACGTAAGACAGGAGGACGCAGGTTTTGGTTTTTTTGGCAAATACAAGTATTATTTCTCCAGAGATTGAATGAGAGACTGACCAAATTGTACATGATATTCCCCACTCCATGCTGGCCAATGTAGCCCATATAAGGGGAGGCGATGGCTTAGTGATAAATGTCACTGGGCTAGTAACCCAGAGGCTAATGTTCGAATCTCACCACAGCCCCTGGTGGAATTTAAATTCAATGAGTCAAATCCAGAATTTGAAGCTAGTCTCAGGGCTGGTCACCACCATTGATTGTCATAAAGGCCCCATCAGAGACACTAATGAGGGAAGGTAATCATAGAGGTGTACAGCACGGAAACAGACCCTTCAGTCCAACTCACCCATGCCAACCAGATATCCTAAACTGATCTAGTCCCATTTAGAGTCAGAGCTATACAGCACAGAAACAGACCCTTCAGCCCAACTCATCCATGCTGACCAGATATCCAAAATTAATCTAGCCCCATTCGCCAACATTTGGCCCAAATCCATCTAAACCCTTCCTATTCATGTCCCCATCCAGATGCCTTTTAAATGCGGTAATTGTACCAGCCTCCACCACTTGCTCTGGCAGCTCATTCCATGCCACCCTCTGGGTTAAAACGTTGTCCCTTTTAAATCTTTCCACTCTCAATTTAAACCTACACCCTCTAGTTTCCGACTTCCCCTACCCTGGCTGAAAAGACCTTGACTATTTACCTTCTCCATGCCCCCTCATGATTTTATAAACCTGTATAAGGTCACCCCCTCAGCCCCAGTTGCTCCAGAGAAAATAGCCCCAGCCTACTCAGCCTCTCCTTATAGCCCAAACCTTCCAACATCCTTGTAAATCTTCTCTGCACCTTTTCAAGTTTCACAACATCTTTCCTATAGCAGGGAGACCAGAACTGAATGCAATATTCCGAAAGTGGCCCTAACCAATGTCCTGTACAGCTATAACATCTCAACTCCTTTCATTCAATGCACTGACCAGTAAAGACAACGTACCAAATGCCTTCGTCACCACCCTGTCTATCTGTCAGCCATCCTGACGCAGTGTGGGAACACACGTGATTCCAGACCCCCACAGCAATGGGGTCAACTCTTAACTGCCCCCTGAAATGGCCATGACGGAGACTCTCGGTCAAGGGCCAATTAGGGATTGAGTTAACAAGTACCAATCTCGCCATTGACCACCAACAGGAAAATCTCTTCTACACAACATCTTCCATGCTAACAAGTGGAATGTTTCTGAGCATAGAGATCTAGGGAGTAAAGGTTCATAGTTCCTTGAAAGTGGAGTCACAGGCAGACAGGGCAGTGGAGAAAGCTTTCGGCATGCTAGCCTTCATTAGTCAGAGCATTGAGCATAGGAGCTGGGATGTCATGTTGCAGCTGTATAAGACCTTGGTGAGGCTAGATTTGGAGTGTGGCGTGAAGTTCTGGTTGTCCTGCTATAGAAAGGAAACTAGAGAGAAAAAGAAAGATTTACTAGAATGCTACCTGGACTGGAAGGTTTGAGTTAAAAGGAGAGGTTGGGACTTTAGTTCCCCTAGGCCGTAGGAAGGGTGACCTTGTCCAGGTTTATAAAATCACCAGAGGCATAGATAAGGCAGAGAGCCGACAGCTTTTCCTCAGGGTCGAGAAAACTAGAGGGCATAGGTTTGAGGGGAGAAATACAAAAGGGTGCAGGGACAGAATGGCAGTGTGTAATAGTGGAGATGAGTGCAATTTTGTCATTTAAAAAACAAGCACAGGGATGGGATAGGTATGGAGGGATATGCACCAAACGCAGGCAAATGGGATTAGACTAATTGCGAAAACTGGGCAGCAGGGACAAGTTGGGCCGAACAGCCTGCTTCCATGCTGTAAAACTCGATGACAGCGATGGGCTCAGGGCTGGGCATTGTAATGGCAGGATTAGGCAGTGCCTTACCTGAATAGCAGAGTACAAAGACTTTCCGTATTTTTTCCGAAATTCAGCACGGATGCTAAGGAGATCAATCTCACACCGAGTTGCCAACACCCTGGTGAGAATCTTGTCCCTGGTACCCAGACTCTGTACAAAAAAAAATGAATTATTGGCATGGGGTTAGATACAGAGTAAAGCTCCCACTGCACTGTCCCCCCATCAAACGCTCCCAGGACAGGGACACCATGGGGTTAGATACAGAGTGAAGCTTCCTCTACACTGTTCATCCCATCAAACACTCCCAGGACAGGGACAGCACGGGGTTAGGTGCAGAGTAAAGCTCACTCTACACTATCCCCTCTATCAAACACTCCCAGGACAAGGACAGCACAGGGTGAGATACAGAGTAAAGCTCCCTCTACACTGTCCACCCAATGAAACATTCCCAGAGCAGGGGTATCACGGGGTTAGATACAGAGTAAGGCTTCCTCTGCACTGTACTCCATCAACACTCCCAGGGACAGGGACAGCATACATTTAGATACACAGTAAAACTCCCTCTACACTGTCCCCTATCAAACGCTTCCAGAACAGGAACAATGTGGGGTTAGATACAAATTCAGTTCTATCCACTATCTGCGAGCACAATCTTTATCGGTCCGTGCCTTGTGGCTGCCCAGCGATGTCGCCTGTACTTCTCTCTTTGTCTCTCTCTCTCTCTCAGTCTGTGAACTGCTGAGATTCACTGTTGTCTAATTAAAGATACGGTTCCGTCTCTCACTCAGAACTGGGCAGCATCACCCACCCCCACCCCATGATCCCTAGAGTGACCCTTGGGCTGTCCAGCTGAGGTAGTGGGGAAGGGAGAGGGGGAAACGCTCCGAAACCAGAGAGAGAGTCACTGACACTGACAGCCCCATATCTAAAGTCCACCAGCTTCCCCCGGCAACAGTACCTTCATGGAGCTGTAGAGTCTCTCAGCGAAATATTCGGGCATGTTCTGAATGCTCTGCGCTGGACGAAGAGGAAGGAGAGAGAGTGTTAGCTGCTGTCACTCCTGTGTCTGGCACTCCCTCGCCAATGCCCCCCACCCGCAGGTGCCACACTCTCTGCACAGTAGCAAGGGGTACCAGCTGGTCCCTTTGCCAATTCCCCGACCAGCACCACACTGAGCAAACTCAGAGAAGGTGGTCACACACGCACCCTCCCCCCACTGTGGAGGAGGGAGAGTTATGGGGGCTGGAGGAGGTGGCAGAGATAGGGAGGGGGATGTAGGGAGCTGGAGGAGGTGACAGAGATAGGGAGGGGGATGTAGGGGGCTGGAGGAGGTGACTGAGATAGGGAAGGGGTGTAGGGGCCAGCAGAAGTGACAGAGATAGGGAAGGGGTGTAGGGGCCAGTAGAAGTGACAGATATAGGGAGGCGGTGTCTTACCCAGGACAGTGAATCCTTTTTCATCGTCACCTTTCATCTGTTTTTTAATTGTATCCATGATGTCCACGGAACTGTAGATTTTGTACAGTTTGAATACTGCGAGTGGGAGAAATGACAGGCAGACAGAGACAGAGAGAGAGTTACAGAGAGGGAGGGAGATACAGAGAGGGAGAGAGAGACAGAGAGGGAGAGAGAGGGAGGGAGATAGACAGAGAGAGGGAGAGACAGAGTGAGAGACAGAGACAGAGAGAGACAGAGACGAAGACAGAAAGAGAGAGAGAGAGAGAGAGACAGAGGTGGGGGGGGTAGAGAGAGAGAGAGAGAGAGAGAGAGAAAAAGAGATGAAAAACCAGACACGTAGGAAACAACAATATGTGTGTTAGCTAGATTATCTGCTATCCAGTGAGGCTGCCCAAAAGATAATCATTAACACAGGATGCAAGAGAGGACCAAGGACTGACCCTCCGACAGTGCCTGCTCCCTCAGCACTGACCCTCCAACTGCGCCCGTTCCCTCAGCGCTGACCCTCCGACAGTGCCCGCTCCCTCAGCGCTGACCCTCCAACTGCGCCTGCTCCCTCAGCGCTGAGCCTCTGACAGTGCCCGCTCCCTCAGCCCTGACCCTATGACAGCGCCCACTCCCTCAGCCCTGACCCTATGACAGCGCCCGCTCCCTCAGCTCTGACCCTCTGACAGTGCCCGCTCCCTCAGCCCTGACCCTATGACAGCGACCGTTCCCTCAGCCCTGACCCTATGACAGCGCCCGCTCCCTCAGCGCTGACCCTCCGACAGCGCCCGCTCCCTCAGCGCTGACCCTCTGGCTGCGCCCCCTCCCTCAGCGCTGACCCTCCGGCTGCGCCCGCTCCCTCAGCGCTGACCCTCCGACTGCGCCCCCTCCCTCAGCGCTGACCTTCCGGCTGCGCCCGCTCCCTCAGCGCTGACCTTCCGGCTGCGCCCCCTCCCTCAGCGCTGACCCTCCGGCTGCGCCCCCTCCCTCAGCCCTGACCCTCCGACAGCGCCCGCTCCCTCAGCGCTGACCTTCCCAGTGCCCACCTCCTGGCACTTACCTCTGTTCAGGTGGTTCTGACTCCTTTCTGTCAGAATTGGTATCCAGGCATCAAAATCGGGGTTTTTTTTCTGACTAGCAACTGCATACAAGGCCTTAAACAGAGATCCCACAAGGAGGACCAGTCAAATATTTTTTGATACTGCACTTCTCACTATCCTGAGGCAGAAAGTTCTGCATTCATCTATCGCCTTGAAGCACTTCACAGCCAAACCTTTTATAAACTATCGTCATTCTGAATGGTGGCATCTCTGACAGTGCCCGCTCCCTCAGCACTGACTCTCCGACAGCGCCCGCTCCCTCGGACCTGACCCTTCAACCGCGCCCGCTCCCTCGGCCCTGACCCTCCGACTGCGCCCGGTCCCTTGGCCCTGACCCTCCG
>JAHRHZ010000168.1:1213790-1226420 GCA_024137785.1 Ginglymostoma cirratum
CAGGGATTACATTAGGAGCTTGTTAATATCCTGCTTAGAATCTGGAACCAGAAGGTTTACATTAGGTGCTGGTTAATTTCTCAGTTTTGTATTTTGAAATTAGAGTTTTCTCAGTGAGTAGGAGCTGGTTAAAGTATTCACTTTCTTCCCAGGTGTGGGTGTTGTCCAGAAAAAGTTTCATTAAGACCACAGCCGATCTCCTCCTCTCTACACCTTTCTCTCTCTCTCTCTCTCTCTGAGCCCAGAAAGGAATTCAAGTCTCAAACACGAAACAAAAAGGAAATTAGAACAACGAAGAGACCGAGCCTCGAAAGCAGCGAACAAAACTTTGCTGACACAAGAGATCCACCGCTGAAACTGTCCCGTTTCGGGGAAAGGGGGTCTCCAGAGTTTAGCAGCAAGTGGGACAGTTTTTCCTTTCGGTGCTCTGATGTAATTCCTGCCCCAGGGGAGTGGTGATAAGGCAGCGGAACCAGAGGGCATGGGAAGAGTCTCAAGTGAAAACTAAAAAAGAGCAGGAAAACCTTTCATGGACTTGCACTGTCTCCCCCTGTCTGGGTTTGGGATGGAGAGTCAAGTCATAACCCCCACCTTCTGATGCTAACTACTTCTCATCAGGGAGCAAACACCTCCCCTCTCCCACCTCCCTCTAACCCTCCCAGCCAACTCTCAGACACAGAGCTGCAGGCTTTTCCTGGAACAGGCGGCCTTACCTGGGGATTGGTTTCAGAGATCTGGGGCCTGTCTCCTCTTTCTCTGTCTCAGAAGCAAAGTCTGCTCAATCTACCTCCTGCTATGGTGGGGTGTGTCTGAACATTCACTGAGTGACTCACCTGCAGGAAGGCAGGGTGAGCTGGAAAGAGCCAATCCAGATTGCTCAGCTTCTGACAGGGCAGTGCCAGTTGTCAAAGGGCAGAGGTGGCATCCAGGCAGTGGGACAGCAGGATCCCACTGACTTGCATGCGACAGATCTTTTCTCTGTCGTGATACGGGTCGAGGGGTAACTTTTGGTCACATATCAACCACCATGCAATCCCCTCTGACAGCGCCCGCTCCCTCAGCACTGGCCCTCCAACAGTGCGGCGCTCCGGCAGTGCTGACCTCTGACAGTGCCCGTTCCCTCAGCACTGACCCTCCGACAGTGCGGCGCTGATCCTCCGACGGCACCCGCTCCCTCAGTGCTGACCTCTGACAGTGCCCACTCCCTCAGTGCCAACCCTCTGACACTGCCAACTCCCTCAATGCTGACCCTCTGACAGTGGAGCTGTCCCTCAGCCCTGACCCTCCAGTGGTACCCACTAGCTCAGGCTGACCCTCTGATAGTGCCCACTCCCGCATTGCTGACCTTCTGACAATGTGACACTCCCTCAGTGCTGACCCTCTGACAGTGCCCATTTCCTTAGCGCTGACCCTCCGACAGTGCCCACTCCTGCAGTGCAGACCCTCCGATGGCATGGCACTCCCTCAGCACTGATCCTCCATCACTACAACGCTCCTCGAACACCCTCCCTGGTAACCTGCCTCTGGATGGGTGTCCCAATTACAATGGGGTCTGCGGACCCAAACTCTCAACCTCTTACTTCTGAAGGTTTGGGAGAGTTGTGTGGGAGGAGGGGCGGGGTGGCAGAGAAGTGGTTTGGTCAGGGGTCTTTCTGGTGCAAGCGGACGGAAGGCCATTCGGCTACAGGGGCTTCGCAGTGCACCCACTCCCATTTACCCTCTGAGCCTGGAGATGACAGCGAGGTGGGGGGTTTCAATTGGGGTGGTGGATAAATGCCACCCCCCCCCACCACACATCGATGACCAGTTCTGGGCCAAACATCACTGGGTCTCAACTGTGACCATGTCCTCCCACTGACAACCGTCCCTCCCACTCTCTTCTTCACCCTCCCTCAGATGAGATTTGTTTTGAAATTTCTGGGCGTGTGGGGTGTGGGATGGGCCGGTTGTCCAGCCGGTATTTCCAGTCTCTCCCGTTCCTCGACTCTGTGACGACAGTTGTTTCAGGTTTCCCCTTGACGGACAAGTTTCGGGCTGTAATTGGAAAACATGAAGTCCCACTGCAGACGGGCCCTTTCAGATACCACCTATCGCTGTGGGAGCTGACTTCAAGAAGGCACACCATTGTGTACATCCAAGATGTTTAAGAGTATCCAGTCCCTGCGAGCGACGATCCCTAACAAACTGTCCTGGTCCACCTACGTCAACAAAAATGGTCAAGACCGCACAACAACTCCTATACTTCCGCAGCAGGCCAAGGAAATTAGGTTGTCGACATGCTTGCCCAGCCCATGGGGTTTGGTTGCAAACGTTTCATCAACCTACTAGACAACATTCATCAGTGTGCCCCCTCCGGTGGTTATTTATATGCCTCGGTTTGCCGGGGTGGTTGGTATCACTTCCGGTTCTGTTTCTCAGTGGTTTCTACACAGGGTCGAATTCAATGCGTTTGTTGATGCAGTTCTGGTTGGAGTACCAGGAATTCCCTGGCGTGTCTCTGTTTGGCTCATGCAATTATGGATGTGTTGTCCCAGTCGAATTTGCGTCCCTCGTTGTCCGTGTGTAGTGAGGTAACTGAGAATTGGATTGTATTTTGGTATTTTGTAATTTTGTAGATTAATATATTACATGGTATTAAAATAATATACAAAATATCATGTAATGTTATATTAACGTACAAAATAGCATGCAAGGACTGTGAGAAATACCACATAGGCCAAACTGGAAGGAAACATGAACACCAACTCGCCAAGAGACACGACCAATTCTCACTTGTCTCCCTACACACAGACACAAATTCGACTGGGACAACACATCCACAATCGCACGAGCCAAACAGAGACACGCCAGGGAATTCCTGGAGGCCTGACGTTCCAACCAGAACTCCATCAACAAACGCACTGAATTAGACCCTATGTACAAACCAATGAGAAACAGATCCGGATCCAACCACCCCAGCAAACGGGACAGGAGGCCAACACTTCACTGGAGGGTGCCCACTGACGATATTACCTAACAGGGCAATGAAACGTTTGCAACCAAACCCATCAGCTTGGCAAGCAAGTCTACGAGTCTTCTTGACGGCTAAAATTCACTCCATCCCGAAAACAGCTTGGTACAGCAACTGCTCAGCCCAGGACCGTAAGAGACTAGGGAGTTGGGGACACAGTCCAGTCCATCACACAAGCCAACCCACTGACTCCCTGTACATTTCTTGCTGTCTCGGGAAGGCAGCCAACATCAAAGACCCCTCCCTCCCCAGTTATAATCTCGTCCAGCCCCTTCGATCGATAGCTTAAACACACGCACTCACAAATTCGAGAACAACTTCTTGCCTGCTGCTGTTAGACTTCTGAATGGACCTCTCTAAATTTTAATGTCGATCTTTGTGCACCTTCTCTGCAGCCGTAATATTGTATTCCTCGCTCTGTTCTATTACCCAAATGCACTTTGTATGGCGCGATATTGCAGGCAAAACAAAACTTTTCACTGTACCTAGGTACATGTGACACTAACAATTCAAATCTTATGCGTTCCCAATGTCTATCATTCCAGGCATCCATCCCAATAAAATTCCCCGGACCAAGTGTTTTATTTGAAGATCCACTTATTGCGATTCTCCTTCCTTTACCCATCAGCAGACTTTCTTTCGCATTGAGCTGAAAAGTCAAGTTCTACTTTACAAACCTCGATCACCATACATTTTAACCCGGCTTTTAGTGCGAAAAATAGAATTAGGTTACACTGTCATGTGCATTCAAGGGCAGGGATTATAGTGAAAAGTGTACAAAGTCGCTATGTCCGTAGAATCACACAAGCCCGACGTAGCAGAAGCAGGCCATTCGGCCCATTGAGTCTTCACCGACACTCTGAAAAGCGTCCCACACAGACCCACCTCCCTATCCTATCCAGGTAGCCCTGCATTCTCCATGGCCAATCCACCCTAACCCGCACATCCCTGGGCACTACAGGACAATTTAGCATGAGCAATCCATCCTAACCTGCACATCCCTGGCCTGTACAGGGTAATCTACATGGCCAATCCACCCTAACCTGTACGTCTTTGGACTGGAGGAGACAGCACGGTGGCTCAGTGGTTAGCACTGCTACCTCACAGCCCCAGGGACCTGGGTTCGATCCCACCCTCGGGCGACTGTCTGTGGGGAGTCTGCACATTCTCCACGCGTCTGCGTGGGTTTGCTCTGGTTTCCTTCCACAGTCACAAAGATGTGCAGGTTAGGGTGGATTGGCTATGCTAAATGCCCAGGGGTGTGCAGATGAGGTGGGTTGCAGCAGGGGACGGGTCTGGGGCGGATGCTTTGATGGTCGTTGTGGACTTGTTGGGCCAAAGCACCTATTTCCACACTGTAGGGATTCCATGAAAGTGGAGCACCTGGAGGAAACCCATGCAGACACTGGGAGAATGTGCAAACTTCACACAGTTTCCCTAGGATGGAACTGATCCCGGGTCCCTGAAGCTTTGAGAAAGGAGTGCTGACTAAAACCATGCAGTATTCCATGTGTAGTCTGACAAGTCCCTTGTGTACTTATCGCAAAACCTTCCAAATTTTTTTTAAAAAATTAAACTAGTTTTCTAATCAAGCTGTTCGGATATGTTATTACACACCAGGCAAGACTAGAACCTGGGCCTTCCATTGCAGAGGTAGGGACACTACCACTGTGCCTCAAGAGAGCAGTGAATCCACCATTCCCTTTGCAATAAGGGCCAACAATCCATTTGCCTTCCTTATTACCCACTGAACGTGAAGAATGTTTAAACCAACCGCTGTGAAGTGGCATGACACACCTTTGGCGCAGGCAGGACTAGAACCTGGGCCTTCTGTTCCAGAGGTAAGGACACTGCCACACACCAGAAGGGCCCCACTGGTTCAACTTGGAGGCATTTCTGTCATTGATGCACAAGGACCCACAAATCCCTCAGTGCTGTTGCTCACAGTAGCCAAAATGTCAATCATATTCCACTCTGATAGCTAGACTCCCAAACTCTCTCATCTTCCCTCACAACTGAATCGCCTCATACCTGGGACCATTCAAACCTCACCAGCTTTCTCCATGTTTCCACGCTGGACCTCCCAAACGTGACAAGTTGGCACTGCCTGCATGAAGAGCCTCTGCCCACCCCACCCCCACCCCCACAGCCTGACCCTCAGCTTCCAAACATTCAGTTGCTCTTGGCCCCTCCGATGCCAAAGAGGTGCAACCTTGGCATTGATCCCCAGACATTGCCAACCCTCCGACAGTGCCCGGTCCCTCAGTGCTGACCCTGCGATGGTGCCTGCTCCCTGGGATTATGACATACACCAGGCCAGAGGATACATTAGGAGGGGCAAGGCACAGAGAGCATGCCAGAGGGAGAGTATATGTGTGTGTGTGTGTGTGTGAGTGAGAGAGAGAGAGAGAGAGAGAGAGAACAAAACAGACAGAACGAGAAAAATAACGAGGCAGAGGAAGAGAGAGTGACAGCAACAGAAATTAAGATGGAATGAAGACAAAAGATTGAGAGACAGTGAGACTGAAGGGGAAGCACCTGCCAGAGGGAGTGAGAGGGATCAAGACAGAATGAGGATGAAACAGAGTGAGACACAGAATGAGAGAAAGAGAGCAAGAATAAGCGAGAGAGAGAGAGGAACAGAGTGAGAGACAGCCAGGCAGAGAGAATGTGAGACAGGGAGCGAGAGTGATAGAGAGCAATTGAAAGAGAGAGGGCAATGGCAAGGGAGACAGCGAGAGAGAGAATGAGAGAGCATAAGGGCGAAAGGCTGAGAGACACAGCTGAAGCAAGAGAATGAGAGTGTGTCAGCAAGACCGACACAGATATGAGAGACACACAGGACAAGAAAGAGTGCAGTAGGAAGAGAGGAGTTGACAAGAGCGAAGAGAGTGAGGATGGAGAGATAAACGAGAGCATAACATTGAGACAGCAAGGACTAAAACAGAGATCAAGACAAAGGTAAATAGGTAGAAAGCAAGGAGGGAGATAAATAAGAGTGAGTGAGACAGCAAGGCAGGGATAGAGAAAGCACACAAGACAGATGGGGAGAGGGATAAGACGCTGCAGAGGCTTATGTACATGAGGAGTAGATAGGAATAGAGACAGTTCGGGGGGGGCCACACAATATCAGTTTACAAAGGCACGGCCACGATTCTTAACGCAGGCCCTGTCCGTAAACACACAGTGAGGAGACGCAATAAAACGGGACTGAGTTAAAATAATTGCCCGCTGAGATTTTCGTCATTCTTTCATAGGGTGTGCATGTTCCTGACTGGGGTGGCATCTTCACCTGACCCCAAGTCAATTGAGCATCTCACTCAGGGCCTTTTCAGGAGATGGCCCCCATCGCTGTGGGGAGGGGTTGGGGTATCTGGAGTCACAGACTCCAGAGTCTGAGGGTGGGGGTGGGCAGTGGGTAGGTGCTATGCTTAATAGCACAACCTCAAAGTTGGCACACTATTTCTGAAAGCGCCCGCTCCCTCAGCGCTGAGCCCTCCGACAGCGCCCGCTCCCTCGGCGCTGAGCCCTCCGACAGCGCCTGCTCCCTCGGCACTGACCCTCGGACAGTGTGGTGCTCCCCCAGCGCTAACATCGGTGGTGCCAACCTGTGCAGTGCTTTCCAGTTCTACAGTGGGCCTCCGACACACAATCCTTAGAGCGGGGCAATGCCAGGGGGTGGCGTGCAACCACCGTAGACCAGGAGAGCTCAAACCAAAACGAACGACGTTGACTTTATTGCACCTGAATGAATGACATCTCAAACTTCAGCAGAAGCGTACAGTGTCTGCGTGGGTTACGTCACACGTGGAACATACCCAAGTTAATTGGGAGGGCACAGAGCAGCGTGTGGGCACAGCGATGTCACGCACAGTTCGGTGAGACAGTGCAGTACTCCATTGATGTCAGGAAAGCCATGATCTGTTCCCACCCCCAGCCCAAAATGTGAAAGTGTTGTCAAACTTTGGTTTCACACCAAAAAACTGGTCTGTACACTGCAAATGCAGGCCCTGCAGCTGCACACTTCCCATGACACACACATACAGAGACACAAAACACTCATATAGTTAAGGGCAGACAGGCACACACACGTGCAGACACAAACAGTCACACACACAACCTAGAGCCAGTCCAATTGTGGTCTCTTCTCACATTATATTACCCACCCCCCTCAAAGCTGCCCCTTGCTGTGTGAGAGTCAGTCAGCGGCTGAAGATCCCCTTGAGCAGCTTATCGAGGAAGGAGAGAGAGTCACCGAACGTCTGCAGCTCACTTGGAGTGTCCTTTCCTGCCCGGTGCTCCCAGTGCTCCGTGAACCTTTGTCGTTCGCCTGCGTGAGAGAACGGGAAACAGTTACTGCTGGCCAGCGCAAACCACTCCGCCTAGACACCAGAGGCTGCAGGCACAGGGCAGAGGGGAGGCCGAGGGCATCCCAGCATCTTCCGCCAGCCGCACATTATCCGCACTTAAAACACACGTGCGCATGCCGCATTACTAGCACACAACGAAACAGACACAACATAACCACATAAAAAGAGTATAACGCACACAGCCGCAGAGTATACAAGCAAAGACGTTTGCACGCAAATACACACGAGTTCGTGAGCAAACGTGTGCACGCTGATACAAAATCTGATCGCGTGCACACACCGATAAACAAGCACACAGCGAATATATAAGCACGTCTACACACACAAAGGCATGTGAGTAAACATTAACACACACACACACTTGCACACAAATATACAAGCATGCACACATCCTCTCACATGTGCATGTATATACACACACACACACACACACACACACACAGAGACAGACAGACGTGGCATGCAGTCACAGACTGCATCATATGCACAGTGCATGCTCAGCCCCTGGTTTATAATGCAGAGCAAGGACACTGGCTGCCACGTCCCTGGAACCCTCTCCTACACTGCCATTCATTAACAGCCCTCAACACCTCCACAGCCTGACCTCCTGCCATCTCAGCTGCCTTTCAGAGGCACCGATGGTTTTCAAAGACATGGTCTCCCCTGAGATACCTGCCCACACCCCCCGAGCACTCACTATCATCCATGTTGACCATCTCTTCTGTGCGTTCCTCCTTGCCCTGAGCGTCTCGTCGGGTCACTGTGGTGTACGACTGATCCCCTTGCGCCCGCGTCACTGTGGTCTCCTCGTTCCCTTCACCGTCCCGTGTCACTCGACGTTCCTCTACGCTCTAAAGAGTTGGGGCGGTGGTGGGAGGGACATATTTTAAAGTGACACATTTAGACAGCATTCCGTGCGCCCACACACACCTCCCCAATCGTTCACAGCCTGTCCTCTTTCACAAGCCCCACTTCCCTGCACTCAACATGGGTCAATGATTTACAGGCAGTGCCGAGCAACCGCAAGTAGAAATTTGGCTATGGCGGGCATCGGAAGATGCCCAACTATGCTCCTCCCTTGCACTCGCATCATTTCTTGGCAGAGATAAAAATTTTAACACTATATGGGAAGTCATGTTGAAGTTGTACAAGACATTGGTGGAGCCTCTCCAATTATAGGAAGGATATTATCAAGCTGGAGAGGGTTCAGAAGAGATTTACCAGGATGTTGCCAGGAATGGAAGGTTTGAGTTATAAAGAAAGGCTGGATAGGCTGTGTCTCTTTTCACCGAAGCGCAGGAGGTTGAGAGGTTCCCTTATAGAAGTTTATAAAATCGTGCAGGGTATAGATGGGATTAATGGTCGGTGTCTTTACCTGTGGACGGGGGATTTCAAGACTAGGGGGCACATTTTTAAGGTGAGAGGAGAGAGATTTAAAGACATGAGGGGCCAATTTTTTCTTTTTGAAACACAGAGGTTGGTCCGTGCGTGGAATGAACTTCCAGAGGAAGTGGTGGATGTGGGCATGCTTACAATGTTTAAAAGACATTTGGATAAGTACATGAACGGGAAAGGTTTGGAGGGACATGGACCGGGAGCAGGCAGGTGGCACCATTTTAGTTTGGGATTATGTTCGGCGTGGACTGACTGAAGGGTCTGTTTCCTTGCTGTAGGACTCCATACAGGAGTACAGTGGAAAAAAAAGTGTATAATGTCACCACACACAGCGCCTTTACAGGTACAAAATCTTACGAACAAGAAATAAAGAACAAAGTTAAAAGTTAAACATTACAGACCTTCGTAGTATTAAGTAGAAACATAAAGGTAAAAGTTGAAACATCAGTCACTCTCAGGACAAGAGGAGTGGGTAACAGGACGTGTGCGTGTGCGTGTGTCGGGATAGGGAAGAAATGATTGCGCCCATCCCCCACCTCCAATTCCACAGGAGAAGCTGGTCTGAAGACACCAGCCAATCCCTGGCTGACCACGTTGCTCGTCAGCAGAAATACACCCAGGAAGCTCTGCCCAACTGTGACATGGTTAGGGTTAGTTTCAAAAACGGGAATCCACTGGAAAAGCTCAGGTCTGGCAGCTCTCCATCTGCAAAACGAATTTGAAAAAAGACCCCGAGCTTCCAGTTGCCTGCCACTTCAACACACCACCCTGTTGCCGTGGCCAACATCTCTGTCTCAGGCTCGCTGCAGTGCTCCAGCAAAGCTTAGCTCTGACGAAAGAGTCAACCAAACTCGAAACGTTCCCCCTCTCTCTCCATGGATGCTGCCTGAGCCGCTGTGATTTCCAGCATATTGTTGTTTTCGGTACAGATTCCAGCCTCTGCAATAATTTCCTCCTGCCTGGAAGGACAGCACCTTATTTTCCGCTTGGGGACCCTGCTACCTTTTGGGCTGAATACCGAGTCCAACAGCTTTAGGCTTCAAGCCCTCCCATGTCCTTACCCCAACCCCAAACACGCCAGGCCTTGTTATCACAGTCTGCGATTACACACCATCCATTGTTCGCCCCTAACAGTCCCTGTTAATAGCTATTCACCTTCCTACCTGGGTCGTTATCCATTCCTTTTGTCTGTCCAAGTGTTACCCCCTCTCTTTGGCCTCTATCATTTACTCCTTACCCTCTCTCCCCACCCTATCTTCTGCATTAAAACCCACATTTTCCTCATGACCATCAGCTCTGAGGAAGGGTCACTTGATCCGAAACGTCAGCTCTGATGTCTCTCCAAAGGTGCTGCCACGGCCTGCTGAGCTTTTCTAGCTATTTCCATTTTTACAGCACCCCGAGGTTCTTATGTCGGGTTACTTCCAGTTTAACTTGTTAAAGTTCGCACGTTCCTTTCGCCTGCACAGAGGACAGAGGTCCCCAGCCTGCCAATGCTCCCAGATGCCCACTAGCCTGGCGCTCACAGCAACGGATTAAGTTAAATGGGTTAGTGCGGCGAAACAGACAGGTCAGGCTGGTTCAGGAAGTGCTGTCTGGTCACAGAATGGCACCCCCAACGCTAGACACTGGCCTCTGCAAGCATGACCTTCTGCATCCACACAAATATGCACCAGCCTCTCAACGGAGGAGGGATTAGTGAGTGGACATAGGCTCATGGGCTTCTACCTAATGTTATAGGCCAGACCCTTTCAATATTTTAAGAAAGCAGCCTGGACCCTAACTTTTTCTTATTTTAATGGTAAATGCGATGTGCCGCGTTCCAGATGCAATTCGATTGGCTCAAAACATTCAACGCCAAGCAACAAACGATTTATTCAAACACTACGTAGGAAGTCACCTTGAAGTTGTACAGAAGACTGACACCTGACGAAGGAGCCAGACTCCAAAAGCTTGGGTCTTCAAATAAACCTGCTGGACTAATAACCTGGTGTTGTGTGATTTATTTGAGGTTGTACAGGACTTTGGCGAGTGTTACAGAGCAGAGGTTAACCCACTCCCAAGAACTGTAACCAAAAGACCCAAAGAGGAGCACCTCTCCCTATAATCTGTAAATCGAGGGTGAAAAGTGGTGTAACCTGCTTGTCAGCAAATTCTCGTGGTTAAATAAAATAAATCCCCGACGCTCACTTTACAATCAACAAGCAACGATTTACCTAACAGTGAGCAAATTAACTAAACTAATAACAGACCAAATAAATCCCTTCTAACCTCTACCTATTCCTGAATAAAGCAAGATTCTGATACTATGCTGTTCCAATAAATACAAGTCCCACTTATGTTTAAAAAAATAGAATTTAGTATGTTGAAATTACAGCCAGGTTCTGCGTCTTCCGGAATGTTCTGTGCCTTCTCTGTCAATTCTTCTGTCAGGAATATTAACTAGTTGTGCCGATGGTACCATGGTTATTTATATGGTGCTTTCTCTAAGATACAAGAGGAGGCTGTGAGAGCCAGCGATTCTCTTGAGAGCTGAGGGCTGTTAGCTCTGGCGGATGGCAGTTAGCTGTGGCCTCTTTGTCCAACTGCCTCTTCTTTTATACCCTTGATGACATATCAATATTTCTTACAATTGGATTAGTCCTATGTTGATAAAACCATCAGATTTAAATTCAATAGGTTTTTGGTATGTAAGTGCCTGGTTCAAATTGACTGGGTAGATTCAAAAGCCTGTTGTCTTGGTTTAAAAAAGAAACTGTTGCTTGGCCTGCTAACTGTACGGCCTTTCGATACAAGAGTTTCAATTCAGGTGCTCTCTGTGCACTTGCACACTTTCAAGCTGCTGCTAACAGACATCCATTTCACATCTCTAAGCACAGAAAAAGCACATCATCTTTTAAAAAGGGACCACACAATGCCTTCCCCCCACCTAGCATTTTACAAACACCAAATTCTAACTTCCTGCCTCACAACCCACAAGTACTGTACCCAACTTCGCAACAGTGAGGCCACTTCTGGAGTACCGTGTCCAGCTCTGGTCTCCCTGCTAATTGGAAGGACATCATTAAGCTGGACAAGGTTCAGAAGAGATTTACCAGGACATTGCTGGGTATGGAAGCTTTGAGTTATAAAGAAGGGCTGGGTAGGCTGGGACTTTTTCCACTGGACCGTAGGAGGTTGACATGTGGCCTTGTAGAAATTTATAAAATCATGAGGGGCGTAGATAGAGTTAATGGCAGGTGCCTTTTCCAGAGGATGGGGATTTCAAGAGTAGGGGGCACATTTTTAATGTGAGAGGAGAAAGATTTTGAAAAATTTAAAGATTAAAAAAATTTAAAGACGACGAGAGGCAATTTTTTCACACAGCTGGGGGGGGTGTGTGTGGAATGAACTTCCCGAGGAAGTGGTGGATGTGGGTACAGTTACAACATTTAAAAGACACGAGTAGGAAAGGTTTGGAGGGATTTGGGCCAGGAGCAGGCAGGTGGGACTAGTTTAGTTTGGGATTATGGGGCGGGATAATCCAAAACAAGAGGGGCATTGGTTTAAGGTGAGAGGGGAAAGATTTAAGAGGGACCTGAGGGGCAATGTTTTCACGCAGAGGGTGGTGTGTGTATGGAATGAGCTCCCAGAGGAAGTGATGGAGGCTGGTACAATGCCAACATTTAAAAGGCATCCAGATGGCGATATGAATAGGAACGGTTCAGAGGGATATGTGCCAAATGGCAAGTTGGACTGGTTGAATTTAGGATATCTGATCGACATGGATGATTCGGACCAAAGAGTCTGTCTCCGCGCTGTACAGCTCTATGACTAAGTTCAGAGATAAAAGGTACTGCAGATGCTGGAGAATCC
>JAHRHZ010000168.1:1244169-1269417 GCA_024137785.1 Ginglymostoma cirratum
GATGGGGAGATAGAAAGAAGGGGAGAGAGAGATGGGGAGAGAGAGATAGGGAGATAGAAAGAAGGGGAGAGAGAGAAGGGGACAGAGAAAAGGGGAGATTGAGAGATGGGGAGGTAGAGAGAAGGGGAAAGAGAGATGGGGAGATACAGAGAGATGGGGAGAGAGAGAGAAGGGGAGAGAGAGATTGGGAGATAGAGAGATGGGGAGAGAGAAGGGGAGAGAGAGAAAGAATGGGAAGGAGAGAGAGAGGAAAGGAACGACAGAGAATGGGAGAGAGTGAGAGATGGAGAAGAGGAGGGAGAGTGAGAGAGAAAGTGATGGAGAAGGGGAAGGAGAGAGAGCATGCGAGAGAGGGAGGAAGGAATTAATGGAGTGTGGAGTTTAGGCTCCGAGCTGTTGGCGGGGGGGGGGGGGGGTCACAGTAATTCCCCCCGAAAGAGCTAAGTCAGATACAAAACTTCACCAGGACCTGTGGGTGTGTGGAACCGAAAAGTGATAGAAACCCCTCTGTCAGATATGAAAGGGAGGAGCTGAGAGCCCCTTCCTCGTACCTTGGAAGACCTTCTTGATGGTGAGTGGTCTGTCTCCTTGACTCGAGCTCTTGCCCCCATCCAGACTGAAGCCAAGTCCTGTACTTGTCTTTACCAGCTCGACTGTGATAAATTCTCCCAAACTCTCTGACCCAGGGTCGGGGGGAATTGTGGGGAGAAAACACACAAGTCATATCCTGGGACAGCCACCGTCCTAAATATTCAGTCAACAGGCACAACGGCAGAACGATGACCGATCAAGTGGCCTGCACCGAATCGCACCATAGCACCAAGTGAAGAGAAAAGGTCAGAGAGTCCTTCTGGGACAGTGAACTAGTCCAATATATAAATCATTTAACTATGAAATCATGAGGGGCATGGATAAGGTGATAGCCAAGGTCTTTTCCCCCAGGGTAAGGGAATCCAACACTAGAATGCATTTGGCACACCTTCATTGGTCAGAATATTGAGTATAGGAATTGGGAGGGTCATGTTGCAACTGTGCGGGACATTGGTGAGGCCGCTTTTGGAAAACTGTGTTCAATTCTGGTCTCCCTGCTACAGGAAGGATGTTGTTAAACCTGAGAGGGTTCGGAAAAGATTTACAAGGATGTTGCCAGGGACTGAGAGGGTTTGAGTTCCAAGGAGAAACTGAATAGGCTGAGGCTACTTTCCCTGGAGCGTCGGAGGCTGAGAAGAAGTTTAGAAGTTTGTAAAATCAGGAGGGGCACGGATAGGGTGAATAGCCAAGGTCTTTCTCCCCCAGGGTGGGGGAGTCCAAAATTAGAAGGGCACAAGTTTAAGGTGCGAGGGAAAGGTTTAAAAGGGACCTGAGAGGCAACTTTTTCACACAGAGGGTGGTGCGTGTATGGAAGGTGGTAGTGGTGGGGGCTGGTACAATTACAACATTTAAGAGGCATCTGGATGGTACATGCAAAGGAAGGGTTTAGAGGGATATGGGCCAAATGCTGGCAAATGGGACTAGTTCAATATAGGAAAGCTGGTCAACACGGATGAGTTGGGCCGAAGGGCCTCTTTCTATGCTATATGACTCTATGAATATATGTCAGAGAGCAGGTAACCTCTTGGAGTCTTTTTTGTTATTAATGTGGAGGGTTTACAACAGGGAGACTAAACAGTGGTAGGCATTAGCTTCCTTTTAACCTTGAATAATCAGGGATAGATTTTCTGCTGAATAAAACCCAGAGATAGCAAGGTTTTCGGGCTGTTTTAGCGATGACAGTGGGTGTATTTGGAAGCAAATCCCAGTCCTCTTTGAGAAAGGACTTGCGGACAGTGCAGGGAGAGCTCAATTACCCATGCGCGCAAGTTTAGCTGGTGAAACTCCAGACCAGAAGTGTTTGGTTAGCAATCAGTAGCTCATTACGAAGATGAGAAAGTCTAAGCTTTCCGTGGCATGAGAATTCATGCAAAAATACTTCAGGACAGAAACGGGAAGGAGTAGCGAAATGGGATCTTAAATTTGATCAGGAGGTTTTTTTTTGATCTATCAAGGCATGGATAGATGGACGGAAAACCCAAAGTCATTCAGGGACGGAAATCTAACCCCTTTCCCTGTCTGGCCTAGATACCATGACAGATCCGCAGCAACATTTCATTACCCCATCTTTCAGAAACTGTCTCAACATCACCTTCTCGAGCAAGCAAATTGACTTGGAGCAGCAGCAGGCTATTTGGCCCATCAAAGCTGTCCCGTCATTGCATAAGCTTGTGGCTGATTTGACTGTGGCCCCAACTCCGTTTCCCCGCCGAGCCCCTCTTAGCTCCCTTGTCAATCTTACTCTGACCGAGATACCCCCTCAAGGGGCATAGACACATAGAAAAAAAAAAGTGTAGGCCATTCGGCCCTTTGAGCCTGCTCCACCATTCAATGACAATCACGGCTGAATATCCAACTCAGCCCC
The DNA here is from genome assembly GCA_024137785.1 of Ginglymostoma cirratum. Lineage (NCBI taxonomy): Eukaryota > Metazoa > Chordata > Chondrichthyes > Orectolobiformes > Ginglymostomatidae > Ginglymostoma > Ginglymostoma cirratum. The sequence continues at coordinate 1,246,625 of JAHRHZ010000168.1, forward strand.
CTGCTTTCAGCTTTCTCCTTCCCCAACATACGCTTTGATCCCTAAAAAACTATTCTTGAAAATATCCGATGCTTGTCCTCAACTGTTTTCTATGGCGGAGAATTCCATTGGCTCCCCCCATCTCTAGGTGAAGACACTTGCCCCCCATCTCAGTCCTTACCCCATCTGGGCCTACACATGGCTCCAGACCCCCAAGTCCCTCTCTGGGTGAAGACATTTCTCCCCGTCTCTCAGCTCTCACCCCGTCTGGGCCTACACGTGACTCCAGAACCTGCCCACCGCGCCCACAGCATTGACGGTCAACTGCCAGAGAACTAGAGGTGGGGTTTCAAGGGGCAAGTAGGGAGGTGGGCAACGATCGCGGTGGGGGGCGAGGGGAGGGTACGCCCACATGCCCGTGACAGAAGCAAAGGTGGGCACTGCACCAGACGGTGTTTTTGGTCCAGACCCCCCCCCCCCAACTGAAGGACAGGGAAACATGCACAGCAAGACTCAAAACAGACACATGGCGGTGGTACCTGGCACATCGCTACTGGCCAGCGGCATCTGGCTGCAGACCCCTCCACTGTGCAGCGCGGCTCTCTCCGACTCGGGCACCTTGCGGATCACGACGATGGCCTGCTTGGAAGGCCTGACTTTGTGGAGGTAAGACAGGGCCTCCCTGTGGCTGATGTCCTTCAGGAGGTTCCCGTTAATGGACAGGACCTCGTCCCCTCGCTCGATCGTCCCCTCCTGAGCGGCCAGGCCGTTTGGAAAGACTTTATGAACCTGCGGGAAAGTCGGGGGCCGGGGGGTCAGGGGCGAAGCCAGGGAAAAATGGTGCCCCTCCTCCCCGCAAACAGGCTTCATGCTGAGGGAGGGCAGCCCACCACCCCCACCACCCCCACCACCTCCCCAATCCCTGGGTCCAAAGCTCTGTGATTGGTCGGGGGGCAGCTCCGAGAAGCTCAATGCCATCCAGGGCAAAAGCAGGCCCCCACCCCCTGGGTTGGCACTACACCCACTACCAGACCCCCCCACCTTCACAAACTCGGTCACAGCAGTGTGTACCATCTACAGCGACTCCCCAAGGCTCCTTAGACAGCACCTTCCAAACCCGGGACCTCTACCCCCTGGAGGGGGCGAGGGGAAGCAGATAGGTGGGAGCGCTAGCCCCCTGCAGGTTCCGCTCCGAGCCCCAACCCACACCCCGACTCACCGTCCCGAGTTGGAAATATGTCCGCCGTCCCTTCAGGGTCAAAACCCTAGAAAGAACGACGTTGAGGGCCGGGTGGACAGAAGCGGTCCTGACCAAAAAAAAAGAAGCAGCTCACCGCCACCTTCTCAAGGGGGGGGCAACTAGGTACGGGGCAAAAATTGCTGAGCGATGCCCACATCCCACAAACGAACAAAATAAAAACAAAGCTGGCTACAACAGGGGGAGAGCCAGGTTAATAACGGGTAGACAATGTCAATAAGATCGTTCGATGATACTGGACATTAAAAAAGAGACGAGCGGCAGATATTAGAGATAACAAGGTGTGGAGCTGGATGAACACAGCAGGCCAGGCAGCATCAGAGGAGCAGGAAGGCTGACGTTTCGGGCCTAGACCCTTCATCAGAAATGGAGCGTCCATTTCTGAAGAAGGGTCTAGGCCCAAAACGTCAGCCTTCCTGCTCCTCTGATGCCGCTTGGCCTGCTGTGTTCATCCAGCTCCACACCTTGTTATCTCAGATTCTCCAGCGTCTGCAGTTCCTACTATCTCCTCGGCAACAGATATTAATCTTCGAGCCTGTAGGTAGGGGACAGTCCCTGTGTTGTAGAGGTAGTGTCCCTATGTCTGAGCCCAGAGTTCTACCAACTCCAGGGCTATGTTGGAACATCTCTGGACAGGTGGATTGGAAAATATCTCCAGCTAAGTAGGTGAGACCTGCTATATTCCAGGATAGCTTCTGACTTCCTCAATTTGACACCTCAATTGAATCCATAACTGTGTCCTTTCGCTGCTATCTCATTACTGGGATTACACTTCATTTAACAGCATTTAACATCAACGCCACATTTCAACGGCAGAAGAACTGGTGCAGGTGCTGAAGGAGCGGGCGCTGTCGGAGGGTCAGCGCTGAGGGAGCGGGCGCTGTCGGAGGGTCAGCGCTGAGGGAGCGGGCGCCGTCGGAGGGTCAGCGCTGAAGGAGCGGGCGCTGTCGGAGGGTCAGCGCTGAGGGAGCGGGCGCTGTCGGAGGGTCAGCGCTAAGGGACTTACGGTCACCATCCTGTTGGTGTGGTCCAGCCCACCGGCGATGCTGAATCCTAGGCCTGCGCCCTCGTCCTTATGGAGCACCACCACCCGAACATCCTCAGGACACTGAGCGAGAAACACAAGCCGTTAGACCCTCCTCACCTTCACAACCCAACACAAAGTGAGGCAAGGAAAGGGGAGGGGGTGTAGGGGCTGGAGGAGGTGACAGACATTCAGATATCTCTGTCACCCCCATCCTATCACTATCACCCCCTCCAGCCCCTTACACCCCCTCCCTATCCCTGTCACCCCCTCCAGCCCCTTACACCCCCTCCCTATCTCCATAACCTCCTCCATCCCCCTACACCCCCCTCCCTATCTCTGTCACCTCCTCCAGCCCCCTACACCCCCTCCCTATCTCTGTCACTTCCTCCACCCCCTCCCTATCTCTGTCACCTCCTCCAGCCTCCTACACACCCTCCCTATCTCTGTCACTTCCTCCACCCCCTCCCTATCTCTGTCACCTCCTCCAGCCCCAACACCGCCTCCCTATCTCTGTCACCTCCTCCAGCCCCTACACCCCCTCCCTATCTCTGTCACTTCCTCCACCCCCTCCCTATCTCTGTCACCCCCTCCAGCCCCAACACCGCCTCCCTAACTCTGTCACCTCATCCAGCCCCCTACACCTCCTCCCTCTCTCTGTCACCCCCTGCAGCCCCCTAAACCCTCCCTATCTCTGTCACCTCCTCCAGTCCCCTACACCCGCTCCCTATCTCTGTCACCCTCTCCATCCCCCTACCCTCCCTCCCTATCTCTGTCACCTCTTCCAGCCCCCTCCCTTTCTCTGTCACCTTCTCCACCCCCTCCCTATTTCTGTCACCTCCTCCAGCCCCTACACCCCCTCCAGCCCCCTACACCCTTCCGAGATATCTGCAATCCTCACCACCTCCCCCCCCGCCCACCCCCAATCCTGTGACCCATGATTAAGGACCTACCTGGATTGATTCCTCTTCCAAACCCTTGACCTCAGACAACAGTCTCTCCAGTTCGTCATTGGGAATGAGCGAGACCACCGACATTAAGGACAGGTTGGAACGGAGGGAGGCTGAGTGATTCCAATGCTCGCCCTTCTGCCCATCCTCCCTCAACTCTATCCCACAGTCTCTGAGTTCAGCCAGACTAGCCACAGAGAGAGAGGGAGAGGGAGAGAGATTCAGCATTCTCCAAATCCTCCCCGACCACCGACTTACACTCTGTCGTCCTAACCAGCACCTACACAGCCCCCTCTACGCTGTTTCCACTTCCACCCCCGCCCCACCCCCATCAAACACTCCCAGGACAGGGACAGCATGGGGTTAGATACAGAGTAAAGCTCCCCCTACACTGTCCCCCCATCAAACACTCCCAGGACAGGGACAGCATGGGGTTAGATACAGAGTAAAGCTTCCTCTGCACTGTCCCCCCATCAAACACTCCCAGGACAGGGACAGCACGGGGTTAGATACAGGGTAAAGCTCCACCCAGCAGTCCACATTATCTGTTACTAAAGCAGTGAAGTGACGGGACAGTGCCTTTCACCCCTGACCCTCCGACAGTGCAGCGCTCCCTCGGTGCTGACCCTCCCACAGCACCCACTCTGTCGGTACTGACCCTTCGACAGTGCCTGCTCCCTTGGCGCCCACTCTCCGACAGAGTCTGATCCCTCGGCACTGACCCTCCGACAGCACCCGCTCCCTAGGCACTGACCCTCCGACAGTGCCCACTCCCTTCGCACCCTCTGGGAGAGGATGTGTCTCCAGATCTCTGTCCCAGTGATGTATATTCAAGCCTGAGATAGATAGGATGGAGGGGTAAGGGGTATAAAGGCAGGTGGTCAGGGCATTTGGGTGTATGGTTTCGAGCTTACCTGATGGAGAAACTCTTGTCCAGAGTAACCACATCACTGTTGCTGTTGACTGCCGAGCTGTCAGAGAGTGAGCCCTCATCGTCGGAGCTGTGGAATGGAGAAATGACCACTTCGCACTGTGGGGACCCACTGAGGGGGCTTGACGCTGTCGGCCCGAGGGACGCCGTTGTGTCCTGGGACTCTCCCTCACTGAGCGGAAGGGGAGAGCCGAGCTCCTTCAGCCCTTCCGAATGCCGGGAATGCTGTCCGCCACCTGGGCCTAGGCCTGCGACTGAGCCTGAGTCTGAGCCACGGCCTGAGCTGGAGCCTGTGCCTGAGTCTGAGCCTGAGGCTGGGCCTGGGCCCAGGCTGCCCGCTGTGTCGCTAAAGCCTATCTCCGAGGCCGAGGGCAGGCACCGAGCCTCCTCCTTCCAGCTGCACCTCCGCCTCACCATCTCCTCGAACGATTGGATCTTCTGCAGCACCGACCAGGGCCTCCGTGGGGGGGACAAGGCACCATCCTGTTGCCCTGAGGCCTCCCCTCTGACCTGGTTATTACCCCCCACAGCCCTCCCCTTCTCCTTACTCTCGCCTCTCTGGCTTTCCTTAACCCCCACATCCTTGCCCCCCGTTGTCCCTCTGCTCCTCCTTTCCGCTCTCACCTTTGATCCCCTTCTGCCCACCGTGGGCCCTCCCTTTCCCCTCGACTTTGCCCCCTTCACCTCTCCACCGGCCCTTCCCCTTCTCCACTTTCACCCCTTCCTCCTGCCCGCCCTGAGCCATCCCTTTGCCCCCTTCGCCCTTGCCTCTGCCTCCAGCCTCCAGAACCTTCCAGAAGAAATGGGCGCCAGCGCTGGCCGCACGCCGATGCCCCCCTTGGGGCCTGGGTGCCTCAGGGCTGCTGCCCTCGCCCAGATCTTGGAGGCTGAGCTTGCGGGTCACGGCTGATCCCTTCGGCCCGCGTGGCCTGGACCTCATGGAGAACACCGACAAACTCCGTGGCTTGGCACCGTGACCTCCGACCTCAGGAGTCCTGGCCTCCATCTCGGCAACTCCGCCGGGGAGCCCCCTCCCTCCAGAATTCCAGGTGGGAAACCTCCCTCCCTCCCCCACACCACCCGGGAATCTAGCTCCGGGACCTCCTTGCCGTGCTGGATTCCCACCACCCACCCAGGGTGTGCAAATCCCCTGGGTTAGTTGCAGGCACTACAGCAATGCGGGTCGTCGCTCCTCACAACATCCTGGCCTTGAGCCCCGACCAGTTCATGGGTTTCCCGGCGTTCCGACTCCGAGGGAGCCTCCCTCCTGGATGGGAACAGCTGCGAATTCAAGGGAATCGGGATTAGTTTGGCAAGGTGGGCTCCCAGTAAGGCATGGGGCTGAAAGGCCTCCATTCTGCACAGTCCCTGAGCTCCATAGGGTTGCCTTCACATCAGTGCTGAAGCCGGAAGGCAAAATGTTACTCCAGTTTCCCTTCCTCCTGCACCCACTCCCTATCCCACACAGCTCCCCTACTTTCCCAGATTACTAGCTGGTCCCTGGAGATTGAAGGAAGCTCAGTGCCCTCATGGTCTAGGGGGTCTGCACCCCAAAAGGATATGGGGAGGAGGGGACAGAGAAAGATTGCGGGGTGGGGGGTTAATGTTACTGCTGAGACTTGCTACTCCCCCCTCTCTCACTGGGGCAGAGGCAAGATTCCCAAACTTTTTATAGAATCCCTACAGTGTGGAAACAGGCCATTCGGCCCAACAAGTCCACACCGACCCTCAGAGGGTCCCACCCAGACCCATCCCCCTAGAACCCACACATCCCTGGGCACAACAGGGCAATTTAGCACAGCCAATCCACCCTAACTCGCACATCCCTGGGCACTACGGGACAATTTAGCACGGCCAATCCACCCTAACCTGCACATCCCTGGGCACTACGGGACAATTTAGCGCAGCCAATCCGCCCTAACCTGCACATCTTTAGACTGTGGGAGGAAACCGGAGCACCCGGAGGAAACCCACGCAGACGCAGAGAGAATGTGCAAACTCCACGCAGACAGTTGCCCCGAGGGTGGAATTGAACCCAGGTCCCTGGCGCCGTGAGGCAGCAGTGCTAACCACTGGGCCACCGTGCCGCACTGCGTGAGAAATACTGAGACACTTGTTTCTCATGTGGTATCAACTGTTGCTCTCTTTGCCACTGGGGACATTCTTGTCCTGATGAGTCGACGGAGTGGTGTCCACGCAAGTAGATAGGGTGGTAAAGAAGGCATGTGGCACGCTTGCCTTTATTGGTCGGGGAATTGAGTACGAGAGTCAGGATGCCATGATGCAGCTTTCTAGGACTTTGGTTAGGCCTCACATTAAGAGTATTGTGTTCAATTCTGGTCGCCACATTACAGGAAGGATGTGGAGAGGGTGTGGAAGAGGTTTACCAGGATGCTGCCTGGGTTAGAGGGCGTGAGCTATAAGGAGAGACTAGAAGAACTCAGATTGTTTTCTCTGGAGGCTGAGGGGAGACTTGATAGAAGTCTGTAAAATTATGAGATGATGGATAGGGTTGATGGATCTCTACCCCAGGGTTGAAACTAGGGAGCATGCGTTTAAGGTGAGAGAGGGAAAGTTCAAAGGAGATGTGAGGGGCAAGTTTTTTTTTTACACAGAGCGTGGTAGGAGAGTGGAACACGCTGCCAGGGATGGTGGTGGAGGCAGATACATTAAGGGCATTTAAGGGGCTTCTGGATAAGCACACGGACATGCAAGGAATGGAGGGATATGGACCAAGGGCAGGCAGGAGGGATTAATTTGGCATCATGTTCGGTACAACATTGTGTCCCTTTGCTGTGCTGTTCTGCGTTCTAATGCCCAGTTTCAGAAGAAGTAACCAATTTAAACAGCGCTGATGTTACTTCTGAAATTTATTATTCACGTCACGATCCTGATCTGATCAGGACAGAATTGCGAGAACCATCACATTTCAAAGGCTGCGTTCGGAATTGTGGCTCCCTTTCAAATTTAATGTTAGTCATAGAGTCATGCAGCACGGAAACAGACCCTTCGGCCCAACCAGTCCGTGCTGACCATAATCCAAACTCAACACGTCCCACCTGCCTGCTCCTGGCCCATATCCCTCCAAACCTTTCCTATTCATGTACTTATCCCAAATGTGTTTTAAACGTTGTGACTGTATCCACATCCACCACTTCCTCAGGAAGTTCATTCCACACACCAGCCACCCGCTGTGTAAAAAAAAATTGCCCCTCGTGTCTTTTTTAAATCTTTCTCCTCTCAGCTTAAAAATGTGCCCCCTAGTCTTGAAATCCCTCATCCTAGGGAAAAAGACATCAACCATTAACTCTATCTATACCCCTCATGGTTTTATAAACCTATATAAGGTGACCCCTCAACCTCCCTTGCTCCAGTGAAAAAGAGTTCCAGCCTACATTTATAACTCGATACCTCCATGCCCAGCAACATCCTGGAAAATCTTTTCTGAATCCTCTCCAGTTTAATAATACTCTTTATGTAACAGGGAGACCAGAACGGGACACAGTGCTCCAGAAGAGGCCTCACCAACGTCCTGTACAGCCTCAACATGACATCAGAACAGCCACAAAGATCCCAAATTACAAAGAGAGAATCGGCATGCTCTACATTGTTTCCTCTTTGAAACTCGGTATTGCAAAAAAATATACTCGGTACAATCCAGTACAGCACAGGAACAGGCTGTTCGGCCCACCAAGCCTGTGCTGACTCCTCGTCCTTATTTAGACCCGCGATCCATTGCCCCTGCATGGTATCTCTCCGTCTATTCGCCTCCAAATGCCTTAAATGTTGCTAACATACTTGGACATCCTTGTGCATAAATCTCAAAAAGTTGGTTTGCAGGTGCAGCAGGTCATTAAGAAGGCAAGTGGAATATTGTCCGTCATTGCTAGAGTTTAAAAACAGGGAGGTCATTCTGCAGCTGTATAAGGTGCTGGTGAGGCTATCCCTGGAGTACTGCATACAGTTTATAGCAGGATATTCCAGGCACCCACTGCTCTCTGGGTGAAAATGTTATCCCCCAAAAGTCTCCTCCTCAACTTTCCCTTATTTCACCCTGAACCTGTGTCCTCTTGTAGTTGACCTTTCCACCCTGGGGCTGACTTGTCCACCCCGTCTACGCCTCACATCATTTTGTGGCCCGCTGTCAGGTCAACTGCACTCTCGCACTTACACAAGAAACAGGAGCAGGCCATTGGGCCCCTCGAGCCTCCTCCGCCATTCAGTAAGATCATGGCTGATCTTTTCATGGGCTCAGCTCCATTTACCTACCCGCTCATCATAATCCTTAATTCCTTTACTGTCCGAAAATCTATCTTTGCCTTCAAAACATTCAATAAGGTGGCCTCATTGGGCAGGGAATTCTACAGATTCCCAACCCTTTGAGTGAAGACATTCCTCCTCAACTCAGTCCTGAATCTGTTCCCCCTTATTTTGAGGCTATGCCCCCTCGTTCTAGTTTCACCCACCAGTGGAAACAACCTCCCTGCTTCTATCTTTATCTATTCTCTCATCATTTTACAAGTTTCTATAAGATCGCACCTCACCACCTCATTCTTCGAAATTCCAATGAGTATAGACCCCAGTCTATGCTCGACCTCTCCTCACAAGCCAACCCTCTCAACTCTGGAATCAACTTTCTCTTATGCCCTCTCCAGTGCCACTACATCCTTTCTCAAGTAAGGAGACCAAAACTGTATGCAGTACTCCAGGGATAGCCTCACCAGCACCTTATACAGCTGCAGAATAACCTCCCTGCTCTTAAACCCTAGCAATGACGGACAATATTCCATTTGCCTTCTTAATGACCTGCTGCACCTGCAAACCAACTTATTGAGATTTATGCACAAGGATGTCCAGGTCCCTCCGCACAGCAGTGCGCTGCAATTTTTCACCATTTATAAATAATGCTGTTATTCTGAGCAAAACAGAAGACCTCACATTTATCAACATTGTACTCCAGTCTGCCCAGGTCTGGTCTGATCGCTGCAAGAATACCGCATTTCCCAGGGAGCTTCAGCGCTGTAAAAGTTGGTGCGTTCCCTTTCGAAACTTCCCTTTCCTGCGGCTGCCGAGGTAGAATCGAGGTTCCGAAAATCAGGAATGCTTTCAATCATGCCGCTGGGAAGACACTGTTTCCCCATTGGCGGGAGGCATGGTAACTGAACACTATTGGCAATGGGAGAGCAAAGGCGGTGCTGTTCGCAGGAGCAGAATCAATGGGCTGAATGGCCTCCCCTGAGGCACAAAGCCCTCTATAAAAAGGCAGGGACCGTGCGGAGGTAGCGTGTGAGGCAACGGGGAGAGATCATTCATCTCAAGGTGGGTGAACAGGCAGTGATCAGGCTGAGATTGAGGGTAGGTGCGGGGGGTGTGGGGGGTGGGGAGATGTTGGTGGTTGGGGAGTAATGTCCTTAGATGTACCTGACCTCCAGGCAACTTCTGTCATGGAGATATCCCTGACCCTGCAGAGCTGAGGAAAGCAGAGGAAACAAAGCTGAACTCTGTTCATTGAGTACAGTTCAAAGAAACCTGTACAAAGCAGCAATTTAACCGCGACTTGGCATATTGTGTGCATCTCCAGGAACTGTGTGTCCTTTTGGCAGACTTTGGAGAGAGAGAGAGATGGAGAGAGAGAGAGAGAGACAGAGAGGGAGGAGAGAGAGAGTCACAGAGACAGAGACAGAGACACAAACAGAGAGAGAGAGAGAGGAGAGAGAGAAAGAGAGAGAGAGAGAGAGGAAAAAGGCTTTTGAGAACCATTCCTGAGACAAGATGGACTCCAGTGATCACACTAGTTCGGAGAATCTAGGATTTGGAGGTGAGGAGATTTGATTGAAACCTCAAGAGAAAGAAATGGAGCGGGGAGGTGGTAGAGAATCTAGAGAATTTCAGTGGAGGGCCAAAGAAGGCAGTGGTGGCCACAACAGGGAGGAACAGCATCAGGTACTTGAGGACGATCCAGAACATTTGGGAGGGATTTCAATTGTCGTCTGAAAGAGGGTGATTGTGCAGGTCTCCTGGGAACGCAGGGGCGATTGCTGACTCAGTGTCGGATGTGTTACAACTTTGAGAGGCCGTATTGCCCCGGTAAGTTTTCTGTATAAGGCCGAGGTGCCCAACTGGACCTTGAAGACATCTTAAGCAAGCAACTCGTGGGGTGTTTTTCCGAAAGTTGGAAGGTGAATGGGTGTGGCCGGCTCTCACAGATCCGGATTTCTGGTTTTCGGCTTTCTCAGTAACATCAGAAAGACGTTTGGGGTCGCGAAGGAGTCGGGAGCTTCAGCGAATGTCTGCTGGCTGCTACACTCACTGGAATTTTTCTTGCTATCTTTTCCTCCTGGATTGGAGAACTGCATGTGAGAATCCGTGTCTGACTTTGTCAAGAGCGTGTGTTTATTGGAACAGTTAATAGGTAATAGGCCCTGTACCGATTATTCGGTTAAGTTTTCCAAGAGTTAAGATATTCAGAATTCCTCTTTCTTTGGTTGTATGTTAACTGCAGTGTTTGGACAAATTGTGTTTAGCTTAAACATCAAGCAGTTTAACCTGTCGCATTGGGTCAGCAACATGGCACTTCACATCTACCTTTAAAATAAGAAAAAGTTAGGGCCTTATTATTCTGTGGGGTTCTGGTCTGGCCCATAACAGGTGACTTCGAGCATATTTGGCAGTGGATAGGCAGGGAAAGGTGGGTGCTAAGGGTTTTGCTGAGCAAATTGCTGGGGGAAAAGGCGTCAGTGGGAGGGCTGAGTCCCTGAGTAGCCTGGGCGAGAGATTGGGACAGTTATTGGTGAGTTTCAAAACTCCTTCTAGGTTCTCCCAGAGCTCAGATGGAAATGAATTGTATACAAGGCTTGAGAATTCACGGCAAGAGTCCTTGAGATTTCTGATCAATGGGAGTATTAGTAATTGTTTCATAGAGTCATATTGAACAGAAACAGACCCTTCGGCCCAACCCGTCCATGCCAACTGTAATCCCAAGCTAAACTAGTGCCACCTGCCTGCTTCTGGCCCATATCCCTCCAAACCTTTTCTATTCATGTACTTATCCACATGTCTTTTAAACGTTGTAACTGTATCCACATCTGCCACTTCCTCTGGAAGTTCATTCCACACACGAACCACTATCAGTGTAGAAAAAGTTGCCCTCTTCACGTCTTTTCAAAATCTTTCTCCTCCCACCTTAAACATATGCCTCTCGTCTTGAAATCCCTCACCCTAGGGAGAGTTGAGGGTGGTGGAGGGATCGGAGCAGAGAGGGGAAGCTGGAGTTGGTGCCCACACCCAATTGAATGGCCGAGCAGACTCTGAAGGGCCGAATGGTCTACTCCTATCCCTTCCGGTAACGATGGAGCCCTGATCTCATTCCCTGCCTCAAAAGACTTGTAATCATGACAATCCACTTCACCCAACGACTTGATGCCCTTCTCTCCTCAGGACATGGGCATCGTTGGGTGGGCTCAGTACCCATTGCCCATCCCTCATCGCCCAGAGGGGCGGGCAAGAGTCTCCACCCTCTTTTGCCAATGACGGACCATCATTGGTAGATTTTTGTTGGATTCAAATTTTGGCTATCTGCCGTGGAGGGATTCGAACACAGGGTTGTAGGGTTGGGGGGACCCTCTCGGAAATTCATCCTGACTTTCCAAGCCCATAGCATCACCACTGCAATCCCCTTGGAAAACAAACAAAATTGGGACTAGGAGCTGCAATTGACTCCCCTCTGTTTCTCCCCCTTGACCCCATTGAAATGATGGCCTGATGGCCCCAAACTCCTCAATCAGATCCATTTCCCACAACCCAGTCAATCCTGAGCGGCTTGTCATCCATTTGAGACCAGCCCGGGTTTGTCAGTGAATTGTGTTGTACATGTTTGTTCCCCTTTCGAGCTCACTTCCCCACAACAAGGCCTACTCTCCTCCATCTCGGCCTTGCTCCTGACCAGCTGAGTGAGAATCAGTCTGGGAGAAGGGGAGAGACAATACGTGTTTGGAATTCCGATTCATCCAGACCTACCTCAGGAGCTGAGCGTCTAACGGAAGGTGAGGGGCGGATAACCGGGATGAATAAACCCAGGGAGATCTCAGGCCTGAGGTTCCTGCGCTGGATGACGGCGTAGCCCTTTCGTCAACGACCAGCCAATAGCAAACCGCTCGCGGCTCGTGGAAAGGATTGCGACAGGTCAATAGACGTTGAAGCGAGACGCAGTTTGAGATAAACAGGGCAACTCTCGACGGCTTCCTGCAACGGCATACTTCCTACTGCCTGTCGAGAGACAGGTCTATAAAATTTCTGCTGTTGCGTTTCATCAGTCTCCTGCCCCTTCCGCACGGGGCTCCCAAAAAAAAAATGAAACTAACTTTCGCTTGTTTTGTATGGTCTCCAAGTTCAGCAGGGGCACAATGAGGGGAAAGTTGTTCATTTTGGAAGGGAGAACAGAGTAGTATTCAAATGAGGGGTCTGATTCTGGTCTGCCTGCTGTAGGAAGGATGTCGTGAAGCTCGAAGGGGCACAGCGAAGGATATTGGTGGGGTTGAGCCACAGGGTGAATAGGCTGGGGCTATTTTCCCTGGAGCATCGGAGGCTGAGGGGTTCCCTTATAGAGGTTTATCAAATCAAGAGCGGCATGGATAGGGAAATAGCCAAGTTCTTTTTTCCCCCAGGGTAGGGGAGTCCAAAACTAGACGGGCATAGGTTTAAGTGGAGAGGGAAAAGATTTAAAAGGAACCTGAGGGGTAACTTTTTCACGCAGTGTATGGAACAAGCTGTTAGAGAGACAGTTGTAAAACAAATGGACTTGGGGGGGATCTTGGGCACGGAACACAGAAAGCTAGTACACAGGGGCAGCAGGGAATCGGGGAGGGCTAATGGAATATCGGGGTTGCAGTGTAAGAGTAGGAAAGTCTACTGCAACATTACAAGGTGCTGAAGCGTCCACATCTGGAGCAATTTTGGTCGTAGAGTCTTGGAGCTGTACAGCATGGAAACAGACCCTTCGTTCCAACTTGTCTGTGCTGACCAGATATCCTAAATTAATCTAGTCCCAATTGCCAGCATTTGGCCCATATCCCTCTAAACCCTTCCTATTCATGTACCCATCCAGATGCCTTTTAAATGTTGTAATTGTACCAGCCTCCACCACTTCCTCTGGCAGCTCGTTCCATACACACACCACCCTCTGCGTGAAAAAGTTGCCCCTCAGGTTCCTTTTAAATCTTTCCCCTCTCACCTTAAACCTGGTGCCCACTTGTCACAGAAAGGCCTTCAGTCTCAATAAAGCAGTCCTCCCACTCCAATCCACAGTCTGGATAGCTCAGAAGTTAGCTTTTGATTCCAGATTTTATGAATCAAATCTAAATTTCACTAGTTGCTGGAGAACCCAGGTCTCTAGAGTATTACAAAAAACAGAAATTGCTAGAAAAACACAGCAGGTCTGGAGAGAAGTCACAGTTTACGTTTTGGGGTCCCTTCCTCAGAACTCAGAACCCTAGAGTATCAGCCTTGAGCCTCCAGGTTACTTGTTGAGGTAATAATGTGGGAAAAATAGTGCACTATTGAGCAAGGAAAGGGCCTGGTTTTTGTGCAATAGTTGCTCTGAGTCTGGATTTCAAACTAGTGGCATATGGGTGTTTCACAAAGGGTTCAAAACTAAAGAAATCAATCAGCCTTTCTAGAACTGTGACCTAATTCAGAATGTGTCAAAGAACAGCAACTCCTGGAATCTTAATTGAAGATATTTCATATTGGGTTGGGTTTACAACCAAGAGTGTAAAAGGGGGCCATTTAGCTCATTTTGAATGCAGGCTAAATTAAGGATTGATTTTGGCTTTGGAAACAGAGATTGGAAATGCCTGAGCAGTTTTGGAGGAGGCCCTGACTGGAGAACAAAGAGGTTTTGTCCCGGAAAGGCATCTCAAACATTTCCAGGAATCAGCTACACCAGTAGGAAGTTAGTTTGTGCAGCTTCCAGACCAGAGGCGTTTGGCTTGAAATTTTGCAGACCATTAAAAGCATTGAGAAAGTCTAAACTGAGTTTTGAGAGCATGTGCGTAAGACTTTACAGTTCACAAGAACTGGGAAAGATCAGTTGAGTCCATAAGACCATAATACATAGGAGTGGAAGGAAGGCCATTCAGCCCATTGAGTCCACTCCACCATTTAATCATGGCTGATGGGCATTTCAACTCCACTTACCCGCACTCTCCCCTTAGCCCTTGACTCCTTGCGAGATCAAGAATTTATCAATCTCTGCCTTGAAGACATTCAACGTCTCAGCCTCCACCGCTCCATGGCAATGAATTCCACAGGCCCACCACTCTCCGGCTGAAGAAATGTCTCCTCATTTCCGTTCTAAATCAACCCCCTCTAATTCTAAGGCTGTGCCCACGGGTCCTAGTATCCCCACCTAACGGAAACAACTTCCCAGCGTCCACCCTTTCTAAGCCATGCATTATCTTGTAAGTTTCTATTAGATCTCCCCTCAACCTTCTAAACTCTAATGAATACAATCCCAGGATCCTCAGCCGTCAAACATCATGATTTGAGGGATAAACTGTGTAGATTAAACATTGCAATGTGTCAGTGCTGGGGAATAGGTAAAAACACTGTTTTGCCGTATTTCTTAAGATCTCTCAAACCCCGTGTTCTCAATTGAGATAGCTCAGGTTCTTTAATCGTTTCCCCTTTTGTGTATTTTATTGTTAAAACGAATCCACAGCATTGTGTGCATAAGCTTCAATAAGCGAGTTTTAAGAAATGCTTTTAAACTGATGACAAGATAAGGATAATGAATCGCTTATTTATAACTCTATAACTTAAACTCTCTCCTCTTCTTAAAAATCCCACATATGCACAGACAGAAAAGACAGTGGTATTCGAGGTGGGAAGGGACATTTCAGCTAACTACACTTCCACCACCAGCCTGAATGACAGATGCTAGGGAGTTTATTTTAATCCTTCTGATTCTTTGCTTATCACACATGGTCGTAGATGTCCCGAATATCAGTCTTTCATTCACTGGGCAAAGATTTGCCATTAGAGTGCCTCTGAGATTAGTTTATCTTAGTTTCCTCACAACAAGGGAATTTCTCTCATTTTCTTTCTGCAGAGGGGCAGCGGGAGCATGAGGCAGCACAAGAAAGAGCGAGAACATAAGTGAAAGAAAGAGACGGCGAGAGCGTGAAAGAGAGAGAGAGAGACACACGCTCACAGGCAGAGAGGGACATGCACCCTAGGGGACACACACAGAGTGCATAGGAGACAGAGAGAGAGAGACAGACACACACAGATACACAGAAAGAGAGAGACACCTGGTTTGGGGGTGGGGTGGGGTGGAGAGTGAGAGAGAGAGCGCGAGAGACTGGGGGGGGGGCACTGGTGGTGGGGAGAAAAGAGAGAGAGAGAGAAAAAAACAGAGAGGCACAAAGACAGAGAGAGACACACACAGTGAGAAAGAGACAGGCAGACAGACAGAGAGAAAAAGAGAGTGAGAGCACAAGAGAGAGAGCGAGACCCAGAGAGGGGGAGGAAGAGAGAGAGTGAGAACCAGAGGGAGAGAGAGCAAGCGAGAGAGACACACACAGAGTGACTGAAAGAGAGAGAGAGAAAAGTTTACAAGGAAATAGTGAAGGAGAACTATCACCAGGAAATCTTCTGTTGCCTTTCTGCACAGGAGAGAAAGAAAGGGATTTAGGCATTTCCTTTTTGCAGCTGAATCTTCCACCCTATTGTCCATGTACAAGGCTGCAGCCACTTGCCCAGGAACCAATTAGAAAGTTGTTACTATGCTGAGCTATCCTGAACCTACATAACTGGTACAGACTGAAAATCAAAAGACAGTGACTCTCTCTCTCTCACACACACACACAGAGTGCCAACATGCCTGGTGTTTACCCTCACTGCTGAAACAAAACAACATCGTGGATACAAATGACAATTTAATCGAGTAACACACTGAAATAATCATCCAGTTTCCTTGGTTTAAAGCAATACCTTCCCCTGCTCCCCCAATTTTTAAAAACTGTGACCTTCGCGAGATGTCAAATATTCTTCTGTTATCTTTGAACTGGACTGAACTCAGAGTTAGTAGAGAGGGAAACAGATCTCATTGGAGGAAATGATAGAAGAGATTAGTCAACATTAGGAATTGGAACAAGGGGAACTTAAGTGAGGATACAAAGATATGTTTAGAATTTGTATGAAAATCTAGAATCCAGGGAAGAGACTTGAAAATAATCTTGAATTGGAAGAGGAGGAGAATCAGAAAGAAACTTTGAAGTAGAAAGAAAGAAAGAAGGATTGAGAGCAGCTTTATAAGACTTTGGTTCGGCCACACTTAAGAGCATTGTGTTCAATTCTGGTTGCCACATTACAGGAAGGATGTGGAGGCTTTGGAGAGGGTGCAAAAGAGGTTTACCAGGATGCTGCCTGGATTACAGGGTACGAGCCAAAAGGAGAAGCTAGAAAATTGTTTTCTCTGGAGGCTGAGGGGAGACTTGATAAAGGTATATAAAATGATGAGGTGCATCGATAGGGTTGATAGTCAGAATCTTTTTGCTAGGGTTGAAATGTCTAAAACCGAGGGCATGCATTTAAGGTGAAAGGGGGAAATATCAAAAGGAGTCTTGAGGAGCAAGTATTTTTTATACATAGAGGGGTAGGGGTCTGGAATGTGCTAGCTGGGGTGGTAGTAGAGGCAGATATGTTAGGAGCGTTTAAGGGGCTTTTAGATAAGCACTTGAATAGGCAAGGAATGGTGAGCTATAGACCAAGGGCAGGCAGAAGGGATTAGTTTAATTTGACATCATGTTCAGCACAACATTGTGGGCCGAAGGGCACATTCCTGTGCTGTACTGTTCTACCAGAAATCGAATGGGAGATGGAATCTAAGAAGCTCAAACAAAATAGGGACATTGGATGAGTTAGCCAGAGAAAAGGAAACACAGTTAGTTGGATGAAGAATGATCTGCTTCCAAAAACTTGATTTAACTAAGATTTGACACAATGCTTAATTTTACTGAGGATGGAGTCGGCAGACAGTTCAGCAAAGGCAGCTCCGATGAAAACTCATCTAAACTTGAAACGTTGGCTTGTTCTCACTCCATGGATACTGCCTGACCCACTGTGACCTCCAGCATTTATTGCTTTCAGTACAGATTCCAGCATCTGCAGTAATTTGCTCCTACATTGAGCTGAAACTGGGTAAAAGACGCATGGACCTTAATCTTAGAGGTACAGCTGAACTCCTACACTGGTGTGTCAAATGTGATAATGTGCAGATGGAGAGATAGTTCAAACAAAAGCAACGCTTATGAGTTTATGCCTGAAGTTATGCTCAGAAACTGATCTGATTGTCTTGTGATCAGTGGTACAAGATTTATAGATTTTAATATCATTCATTTTAGTGACTGGATTTGATCTAGTGGCATAGTGGTTTTGGTCTGTCTCTGAAGGGATTTCACAATTAACTTGTAAGTATTCTTCAGACTTAGTTATTTCCTCAAAATAATTGAGGGCAAAAGAGGAGGAGAGTTTGCAACTGGATAAAGAAAACAGGTGCAGATTAACTTTCAGTTTAAGATCAGAGGGTTTTAAAAAAAATTTCTACTCATAAGGGAAAACACCCAAAGCCTGAAAAAAAAGTAGCACTTTATTTTCAATCAATAGATATCTTGGTTGAAGTTGAATGTGTAAAATTGCAGAGAAAAGGAGGTAGTTTTGAACTGTTAATAAAACAAAAGGGTTGCCTACTGTTAAAGGTTCCAGACCAGAAGTGTTTGGTTAGAACTTATCTGAAACAGAGAGAACCTACACTGGGCTGAATGAAGGCTTAAGGAAAAAGCCTATGAGATTCTCAAGACCAGAAATTGAAGGGATGAAGATTATAATCCCTGTAAACACGAGGTAGGACTGCTGTTGGGATTATAGTTTGCTCTGTTTCAATAGTCCAAATTGTTTTATTTTATCTTCATTCGCAGTGCATAATAAACTTCTGTTTTATTGTTACAGCTGCATCTGCAGCATTGCTTTATTGCATTTGTCAAAAAAAACTTGAGTCATAGAGCGGTACAGCATAGAAACAGACCTTTCAGTCCAAACATTCCACGTTGACCAGATATCCTAACTTAATTGAGTCCCATTTGCAAGTGTTTGGCCCCTATCCCTCTAAACCCTTCCTATTAATGTACACATCCAGATGCCTTTTAAATGTTGTAACTGTGCCAGCTTCCACCCACTTCCTCTGGCAGCTCGTTCCATACACGCACCACCCTCTGCGTGAAAAAGTTGCCCCTCAGGAGTTTCCCCTCTCACCTTAAAACCTACGCCCTTTAGTTTTGGACTCCACTACCCTGAGGAAAAAGACCATGGCTATTCACCTTATCTATGCCCCCTCATGATTTTATAAAACTTCAAGGCCACCCCCTCAGCCAGGGAAATCAGGCCTAGCCTCTTCAGCTTGTCCCTAGAGCTCAAACACTCCAAACCCTGGCAACATCCTTATAATTCTTTTCTGAACCCTCTCAAGTTTCATAACATTCTTCCTAGAGCCAGGAGATCAGAATTGGCGACGGTATTCCATAGACGCAAATTCCGAAACTCAATGCACTGACCAATAAAGGCAAGCGTCCAAGTGCCTTTTTCACTATCCGGTCTACCTGCGACTCCACTTTCAAGGAACTATGAACCTGCACCCCAAGGACCTTGCTGAAACTGAACACAAAGTATGATCAAGACAAATTTATTTCTGGGATATGACTCGTGCAATGATAACATCAACTGGTTCTCAGCGTAATTTAGTGTCAACCTGACTGTCAATAATGACATAAATAGCTTGCTTTTGAAAGAAACATTTGCACTTTTTTGGAGAGAGGTGTTGAAAAGTGTCAGATTTTTATACAAAATTTTCAGAGTTTGGATTTCAAACTAGTGGCATATGGGCGTAGTAACAAATGTCTTTCCAGTCATATCGACTCCAGTGAGGTGTCAAGTGGACAGCAAATCTCTGGAGTGTTAAAAGTCAATTGCACCACACAGGGTTCACCACTGAATGGGAACATTGAGGGCCACTGGCTCGTTTTCGGTTTTAGGACGATCGAGAATTTGTTATGGCCCCAGAAACACAAGGGGTCGGAAGCTTCTGAGCAGGCAGGCGCACAACACACACACTGTCTTAATGCAGTACAAGTCAGGGAGGTTGTACTGATAAAACATGGGTACCGGCAACTTCCAAACCAGAAACAGTTTGTCAGAAAAATCAGCAGAATGTTAAGAAGATTCAGAAAGTCTACACTTTCAATTTTGAGAATACTCACGTCAGACCATGCCACAGGAACAAATTAGGAACTTAAAGATTTGATGATAAATCAATAACCTCTCGGGAATTGACACTGTAAGGCGATGGTGTTTCAGAAACAGACGAAAATTTGCAAACATTTGCTAACTGCTTTCTATATTTAGATAACTTGCTTTGTTTTATACTAGTGGTCTCCTTCCATGTAATAAACCGCATATTTTTTGGTTAAAAAAACCAAAACAGCGGATTTGTGTGATCATGCTCCAGTGAATAGCCATCACATTCAATAACCAGAAATGATATGACATCCAGCTTTCATTCTGTGACTAAACTTCTGTGGCACCAGTAACACCTAGGATTGCAACGAGTGGTTAACAGGGCAGCAAGACTAATTAACTTGCCAAATGAGCTTCAGTGAATTAATTTCTGCAGGACACTGGTCATGCCTCTGGAATGAAGAGGATAAATGGGGTAGGAGCACTCTTGGAGGTAACGTGGCAGTGTCCCTGCTGCTGAATACAAGGTGCCCAGTATCAACGAGAGAGAAGAATCAGCCAGACGGTGACAAAGTGACAGCAGAGGGGGGACTGGACGTGGTGATAGAGACAGGGAGGGGGGTGTAGGGGGCTGGAGGGGGTGACAGAGATAGGGAGGGGGGTGTAGGGGGATGGAGGAGGTGACAGAGATAGGGAGGGGGGTGTAGGGGGCTGGAGGAGGTGACAGAGATAGGGAGGGGGGTGTAGGGGGCCAGAGGAGGGGGAGAGAGATAGGGAGGGGCTACATCGAAGTGGGGCCTGTCGTGGCTGAGCGCGTAGTGGCATTGTGCACCGGGCGAGAGGCTGAGGCAGAGTGAGCGTATGCAAAGATTATCAAACAGTCACAGCACAGCCCCAGCACCTGGGGAAAACAATAAATCAAAACGAAAACCGCGAGTAAAGTTGTCCAACGCACTTTTGCGTTTCCTTTTTATGCCATGGAATTAATTACAAAAAAAAAGCCAAAACAGCAGGTGAGAAACTGGGTCCTTCTACAATTCTTTGTGTTTTTATATATATACACAAGAGATACATTGCTCACGGAGTTGAAACACAGTACAAAAGAAACACCTCAAAAGAAGCCAGAAAGACCACAATGTTCATATCACTTGAAGTTCCTAAAGAAAGGAGGGAATGGGTGTACGGGGCGGTGTGAGTGTGTGTGCGCGTGCGTGCGTGCATGTGTGTGCATGTATGTCAGGGAGCAGGGAAGGAAGAGGGAGTTAAATCAAATTCACTCTACATTTAGAAGCTCCTTCATCGGGAGACGGGGTGGGCAGGGTTTGGATGAAGCCGAAATTTCGGGACGGGCATTGGAAAGGGGAGGGGACGGGGCTGGGGTTTCTCTCTTTTAGTTTTCTTTTTTAAAAAAAAAACAAAAACAAGCATCTCGGAATCTGAACGCAGAAAAAAGGAGAACTTACAAACTCTATATTACAGACAACAGTAAAGTTGGGCATCACAGACACACAATGCAGAGCTTTATTACTTTTCGTCTTTTGCTATGTAATTTTCATTAGGACGTCCTGTCACTTTTAAGTGTCAGCTGGCCACGACAACGGGCTGGGAGGGGGAGGGGGGGGGGAGCGTGGGAGTTACGGATAGGTACGGAATAGAGATCAGACGGGTCACACTCCTAACTCAAAACCTGTGTTTCGGTTCCTTTCCTTTTCGAAGCAGGGGTATGTATGTGGGTAGGGGTGCGTGTGTGCTGTTGTGGAAGTGAGAGGGGGTCCGGGTTAGACAGGGAGGTTTGGATGGGGAGCGAGAGGGGCCCCATTCGGCCAGGGTTTGGATAGGGGTTGGAGGTCGCAACCCCCTTCTCCCCGCTCTGCTCAGTTGGGACCCCAGTAGCCTGAGCTGTTGTAAGCAGACTTATTCCCCTGCGATTTCTGTTGGATGCTGCTGGTTTGAGTACGCTGGCCCGTTCCGCTCTTGAGAATGGGGGGTGGCAGGGAGTAAACAAACAAAAAAAAGAGAAAAATGTTAAAATCATTAACCGTGCGAATTGCCGCCGAGCTTAGCCGATTAAACCCTTTCCGAAGCAAAGCATCACCCCCTCAACCCCTGAAAAATCAGACCTCTGGGAGTTTTATTTGTGGAGTATCTCTCTCGGCCTGTCCCACAACGCCGCAATGTCGGAGGGCTGGCAGCCAATTTACTCACGGACAGCTCCCAGAAAAAGCGAGGTGTCGAGCTGGATGAACACAGCAGGCCAAGCAGCGTCAGAGGAGTAGGAAGGCTGATGTTTCGGGCCTAGACCCTTCAGCAGAAAGGCCAGAAACGTCAGCCTTCCTGCTCCTCTGACGCTGCTTGGCCTGCTGTGTTCATCCAGCTCCACACCTTGTTATCTCAGATTCTCCAGCATCTGCAGTTCCTACTATCCCAGATAAAGCGACCTTCTTTTCTCCCCTTACATGCTGTTTTGAGGCGTCGCAGGTCAGGAAATAAAACTGAGGCTCAGGACGCAGGGGAGAAACTCATGCTCGTGGTCACCCTTTCCCCAAATTCTCCTCTTCAAGTGATGCCCACGGAAACTTTTCCCTTCAACCGAGGCAGGCAGTCAGGCTCTCAAGTCAAACCTTTTATTCTGAAAGACGAAGCCACCAAGCCTCCGACACTACAGCGTTCCACCTCCCCTACCTTGGCACTGACTGTCCCCCAGCACTCTCCCTCCAACAGCACCCCGCACCCGGGAATGCTGGATCGGATGGCGAGTCACGATCAGGATGACTATTGCCAGCTGCCAAAGGGCACCCGACAACTCATCCCCTGCAATTCAGATCGGTTCGTCCATGTCACCAAGTCACTACAATTTGCCAGCCGAGAGCCACAGACGCAGCCACTCAGCGCCCGATGGGAAGGAGGACAACGTTTAACCCCTTTAGCCAGAGGGACAACAGGCGGGGGACTTGACACCACAGAACGTCAACGCTTCCTTTGCGGAACTAGGTGTAAATTACCTGGCCGTCCTGTTGGAGATGCAGGATCTGAGAGTGCATCTGCTGCTGGTGCGGCGCCAAGATGTGCATGAATGGTGGAGGGTAGCCGGCAGCAGTAGCAGGGTTCACAGGGCCCGCACTGCCCAGTGCCGACGGCAGGTTGAAGGAGGCAGCCGGAGTTCCAGTGTGAAAGCCCTGCTTCTCAAAAGACTGCAACAGGAGGCAAACGTGAGAGAGACGCAGTGAGAGTAGCACAGAGAGTGAGCAAACGATGGTGGGAGGAGAGCGGGGGAGGAGAGCGGGGGAGGAGAGCGGGGGAGGAGAGCGGGGGAGGAGAGCGGGGGAGGAAGAGGAGAGCGGGGGAGGAAGAGGAGAGCGGGGG